>CM046328.1:17761183-17977232 GCA_025403435.1 Artocarpus heterophyllus
TCTCCGAGTTCACTTTTTCTCTCTTAATTTGTTATTTTTTCTCTAAATCGCAAATCCTCTTCTTTTTCATTAAAATTCTTCTTTTCCTCTAAAAGAAGAAGGAATTCTAGGATTCTGCAATTTACTATCTTAATTTTTCCTTTCTATTTACTCTTCTTTCATCTCATCATGGACCCAAAGTACCAACACCTGAGAAAGTATTTCCCATCACTCTCCCAAAAGATTCTCAGAAAGAAATACAAGGCTAGAATTACTCGGTTGTGGATTCTTATGCGTTTTGGTATCCCTTGTGATGTGAGAATGTTAATAGAGGGGAAAATCCGTCCGAGTGACTTTAGTCAAGATGTCGGTTTACCAGGAACAGGTACCAGTCGTAGTGCAATGAAAAGAAGAGCTCGTGCCATCGTGGTCACTTGTAACAAATGTGGAAGACAAAATTGCAACGGTAAATGTACTTCACCTGGTTATATGTCTACGAATAGAGAGGATAAAATAAGGTTTTGTAGGGATGGACTTTCAAAGGAGAACTTGGATAGCATCCATCCTCCTCTTCACGGTCACCCTAGTGGATATGTTCAAGGAGCTATTTTTAAACTCTGGCCCAAATTTTATGCAGAAAGACAACGCCTCAGGAATATGGTATTTCTAGATCCTGTTTGCCAAGCCATAAGAAAACTGGATGGGGAATAAGTCATCGCTCTATAAAGGTTATTTAGTCTTTACTTATTTGAAGCAGTTTTAGCTGATGTTCAACAGTTTATGTTTTTCTTTTACTCAAAATATTTGCTTTTGTGTTTGAAATAATTGTGATTATTAGATTGATACAGTAAGTGTTAATATCTTATTTAATTTATGATTTTCTTAAATATATATATAATAAAATATATTATCTTATCAGACACGTCACATACGGTACAATAATATGTTTGAATTTTGAAAAGCTTATCCAGATATTTCAAGATTGTGTCTCAAATTTCAAAAGTTCTACAGTATTTGTCATTTATATTAAATTTCTAGACTTGGTGTATATTTGTCAAAAAGTCTACAGTTGTGTCATGAGGGTCTTCTGTCGAATTGTTCTCAATTGTCAAAAGTTATACAATTAGAGTCTAATCTTTTTCAAAAAGTGAATCAAATTTTCTGTAAACTATCAATCACCTTATCTTACTTTCTTATCCGCACAAGATTTTGTTTAAATCTTTGGATTACCTTTTCATTACCTACTTGTCTATCTCTTTAGCCCTTTTTGTATATTTCTCATCTTTAAAAACTCATGTAGAACCCGAAGTCTAAGTGGAGCAGACATTAAGCAACCACTTCTATAAACCAAATATGTCTACCTCCCAGTCCACGAAGAAAATAAAGAATGTCTGTGTCTTTTGTGGTTCCAGCCTTGGAAAAGATAAAGCTTATTTAGAAGCTGCAAATCACTTAGGGCAAGTCCTAGCACGCAAGAAGATTAACATAATCTATGGGGGTGGTAGTATAAAAATGATGGTAAATATGGCACTAGCAGCTAGGTCTAGTGACGCTACTGATGTAAGAATTTGGCCTCATATTCCAGTTGAAGGAAACCTTTGTAAGGAAGCCATAGGTAAGGGAGAAGGAGTCAGGAGTATCCCTAAAAATTTTAAAGACATAATCTATAATTCTGATGCTTTTATAGCATTACCTGGTGGTCTAGGTACTCTTGAGGAAATATTTATAGTTGCTTGTGGGCAATTGTTGGGCTTTTATTCCAAACCTTTGGGACTGCTGAACGTAAAGGGTTTTTATGACGGTCTTTTGAAATTTCTAGATTACGCTGTGGAAGAAAACATCACTACAGAATCGGAGAGACAAATCTTTGTCACTGCTTCAACAGCTGAGGAATTGATAGATAAAATGCAAATCATACATCCAGAATCCGACACTGCAACATCCAAGCTTGAATGGGAAAGGGAAAGCCGGGAGCGGCCAATTGATTTGAATCTCCATCTGTAATCTTTTTGTTTTATCTTTGGCATGTAGGCATGTGTGTCCGTATTTCGTGTGTTACGAATAACCGTTTGCCTTGTATTCTGTGTTTCTTGTGGTACGTTGTTGTTCAATCTTTTAGATTCATTGAGCCTAATGCCGGGATGGCTGGATACGGAGTACTTGATGCTCTCGAAACGCATCCTTCTTAAGGTCCGATCTTTTGTTTATCGATGTTTTTGTATCCTCTAAGCATGCATGATATGGATAGCTGGTATACGGAGTGCCTTGTACTCTCGAAACGTATCCGTATCATGTTTGTAATGTGTAATATTCTGTTAATATTATGTGGAAGTACCAAAGTCAGTTATGGGGATATTCCATATGAAATATGAGTATATTATTTGGATTGAATGTTTGTGTCATGAGGATAGCTGTTTAATGAAAAATATGTCGGGTATGTTTGCAACCAGAGATTCCGTTTAATATCTCTATGAATAAGTTTAATGTATGGTTTTGAATATAAGTGTTTGTGATATATGTTTTATGATTATGTTTTAGTTTATTAGTTGAGGTATGAAATCAAATATATTTGACTTTTCCTTACTCAAAAAGGAAAAGGAACCTAAAGATGAAGTATATAAAATTTCTCTGGCAATCTCCTTAAATGTGATTGTAAATCACAGTCCATGGACAATGAAGGACTGGAATCATGATATGGTCAATATGTAGGCCTGATCAGATTCTTAGACTATTATACGGTGTTATAAGTTGAAACTTGTCAGAAATACTCTCATTGAGGGATTTAGGAGTAAGATTTATTATGCAAGTAAATAAGTGGAGATACGATAACTTAAATTTGGAGGACAAACAACATTAACGGTTTAGACTCAGAATTGGAATCATAGTGGAATCATAATTTTTACTAGTATTGCTAGAATTGAAATTTCGAGGACGAAATTTCTTTAAGGGGGGTAGAGCTGTGACACCCGTTATTCTCCTAACGGGTATTGAGGTAATTAAATTAATTTTTAATGTATAAAAAAAATTGCTTCATTTAAATTTATTTTATAATATTTATTTTTATCTATTTTTAAATTTTCTAAAATTCTCCTATATTTATTTAGTATGATTACTAAAAAGCCTTAGAACTTCTAATAAATCTCAAAAATGTCATATTGGCATTATGTGTGTTAAAGTCTTTAGATGAGACATAAGGATATCTTTTCCAACTACTCTTGACCCTCATTTTCTTTATTTCCTCCGTGACATGCTTCAACATGTCTCCTCTATAATTGTTTCTATCACTTCTTTTCAAAGACTTCATCTTTTCTTCCTTTCTCTTCCACGGTTCCCACACTCTTCTTCTCATTTCTTTGCTGAAGCAAAATACTTAGAGAACTTCTTCAAGGCAGCCATAAAAATCAGCCACCATCACCTCCATTTGAGCAAGAATTTCAGTCATACCGAAGTAAAGGAACCTGTTTTGAAGCCATTTTCAAGCTTCCAACTAACCATAATCTGAGGTTAGAATCTTATGAACAAATTTAGTCTTTCATTTATAAATTTTCTTTTATACTAAAGGATTATTCAAATTTGCGTTCTTAAACCTAAGTATATGTTTGTTACTATTTTGGAGCATATGTATGAAGTCTAAGTGTATATGCCCTAGACAGAAAATTTATATTGTTAAACTTTATAATACCTCTATGGGCAGTGGTTATTTCTTGAAATTCTAAGATTAAATTAAAATAAATTTTATGAATGTAGTTGTATGTTGTGCTTTAGTTTTAATTGTCCTTATGCACGCCTTAGGATCAAGGGAGTATGGAGCTAACGTTAATTGATTCCAGGATTAAGAGACTGTTGATAAGCTTGAAAGGTAGGGATTCTATTACTCATCTTTTGTGAGGTTTTTATAGAATTAAAATTGATTGTTTTGCCGCAATATATATATATCTATGTTGAACTGATATTATATGAGTATCACATATGAAACTATGACATGGACTCGTCTTGTATTGTACGGCGAGGAACATAATGAATTGACACATGTTATAAATTGAGAAGCATGGTTAGGAAAACTAACTCTATTGATAATGATTCAATATAGAGAAATTGTGAGACATGAAGAGGGCGACGGTTACGTCCTTGGGCATGAATACCCAAAAAGGTAAAATAGGGGGAAGGTGATGACGCTTCCTTGGGTTGAAAGTCCCAAAACACACTGTACAGGAATCGACTTGGTGAGGACTCGGGGCTTGATGTCCCCTCACCGGAACACCCTTGGAATGTTTATAGGGTGATCAAGTGCGCCCATTTGGGTTTCGATGAGTTGAGTGATACTCAATTTAACATGGATACCTAGGAACAATGATGATTGGTAATATTTGTATAAATGTGTAATTATGACACTTGGTAACGATTAACTACGGTATCCATAAGATGTGATCATAATAAACCTCATAATCTGGAATATGATGTAACTTACTAACCATGCAGATTTTAATGTGGTAATGATAAAAACCTAAAGGTGAGTAATGGCTTTCTCTACTGAGCATAGTGTTGCTCATACCCTTATGTTTATATCTTTTCAGGACTCACTAAGTGTGAGGTGGCTACGAGAAATATAGTTGAGGAAGTGATGTAACTATATTACATTGGGACTGCTTCAATCGTTGAGAATGTTCTTCATGATAATGTAAGCATCAATTGTTACTTTCTGTGACTGTATTATAATGTGTTGAGGGTTAAAATGATGATGACAACAGTTTATTTTATTAAATTTAAGGTGCTACATTTAAAACTGTGGTTTATTTATCGTTTATATTTTTATTTTTGAGTTGAGAGTTTTCATTTAAGTCCCGGACAAATTTTATTTTTAAGGTTTTACTTTTATTATTTATTTTTACTTTATCTCATTAAAAACTGTTAACCCCCATATAGGGGCGTTACAGTTCAATGAAGGCTTCTGACTATTTTCCCAAGGTGCTGAACCTTGACTTTTCATAGAACGAAAGTCCCAAGCTCCTCGTAGCAGTACATAACGGTGGTCCTAGTTTTCCGTGGATTGGCTATAGATCAGTGAAATTGATCGAAGGTTTTCGATCTACAAACTCTTTTTAGTGTAATAGAACCATCAATTTGCCACAATTTCATCGGGAATGCCGAGATCAATCCCTCATGTTGTAATCATTGGCTAGCAGTTTTGGCTTTTCTATATCGTAGTTGGGATTTGTTCTTTCTTCGTGGTTGTAACAATCACTTTGATTTAAGGTGGAACTGCACTGAACATGACGGTACCTAGTAATTGAGTTAGAAGTTTAAATCCCTGCACTCTTCTAAACCATTTGGTACCCTCTATGTACCTCACTACTGCTAGAAACGATTGTGGTGCGATGGCGGAGACAAGAAGCTCTGTCATGGTGGTTCCGGCTAAAATAGACTGGAAAAATCAGTGTTTTTTTCTCTCTCCCATCGCATGGATCTATAGAGACTGAAGTGTGCATTTAGGTTGTTTCAGTAGAGTTATGGTTGATACGGCACGTCTTTAGACTCAGCTTGTAGAGATCTATCCATTGACACCAACTATGTCAAAAATAGATGTTGAGATCTCTGATTGGGTTTTTGGCCGTAAGTGGTAGAAAGAGAGAGAGAAAGTTTAATCTATGTCGTGGTTAAGTTAATCAAAATTTTAATCTATAGACTCTAAAGTTTCTACGCGCATAATCATATTGTTAGATTTGCAATATTCTTTGGCCTTTCTAAAAATACATAAATAAATATTCACTCTTTCGTTGTATTATCATTTTGCTAACATTTTTAAACCGTTCTATAATCACTTTCATGAATTTATCTATACTTTTTGGATTTCAAGAATTTATAAGCCTTTTGTCCTTAAAATCTGTCATGACCCAAAATCAGAGCATGACGTTGAGGCATAATTTAGGAAAATAATTTAAGTTAAGTGAAATATTCTTATTTTTTTAAACTTGTAATCAAATTATAAATAAGAAATAGTTGAATGTGATTTAATTATTTTCATAAACTAGTCCCCCAAATAATTAAAGAATAAATAACATTTATTTCAACTTTCGCTTATTTGTATAAAATGACCGTGATGTCTAAAACCTTTACTAAGTATTTAGAATTTAGAAGAGAATAATATTTTCAAAAAAAACCTCAAAACATAACCATTAAGGAAAAACGCATTTGGCATTGGTTCAGGATCAATGTACAATCCCACGTTCGAAACATACACCAGGAAATTTAAATAAGTGTGATACAAACGACATCAAGCACAGTCCAAATATAAAGTCCAAGAGAAGAGAAATAGGAAAAATTAAGGTTTTGCATAATTTCTGTTTTGCATGCCTTGACGAAAAGAAAGGAAAATAACTACAAATAAGAAGATCTCCACTTGAGGTCCAACTTTGCCTCGAAACTACAACCCTTATGGTTTACTCGGCACCGTTCTTAAAACCACCTAAAGGGGGTTAATTTAAAACACAAAAATGAGCGAAAGGTCCAGTAGGATAATATTTGAACAAACTTTAAGACATCAAACAATTAAGGTATTTAAATAAGCAATAAGATAAACAAGTAAATAATTGGGATATCAAAGATCGCAAATGTAGTAAAATAATTAAGAAAGAGATGAGACAATTTTAATTAAATTTTCCGTTCCTAAGCCTTTTGTATATCATATATTTAACATACTTATAATGCTTCAACTAATGCCCATGCTACGGAGCTCATTGATGGAGGTTTAGGGGCATGCCCTCAAGGTTACACTCTACGTAACCCGATCTCTCTGGCTACTAAAAACCAACCATCAGGAACCATATGTCCTCCGTAGCATTTGAATATCCCATTATGCTTTGAATTTTTTATTCCCAGTCTAAATCATAGTTTCTCAAATTCATTTGTCAAAATATTAAACTATTCATATTTACATATTATATACATTTCGCAAACTTATAGAAATATACCAAAACATATTTACAAATAATATTGTAGGAAACAAGCTCATCTCACGATAGCATTATTGGCCAAAGCAAAATAACTTAATTTCAAATCATGACTACTAAGAAAGAGATTAGAATCTTGCCTCTCGAGCTTAAGAACAATCTTTTAATCTTCCTCTCGAGCTTAAGAACAATCTTTTAATCTTGGAGCTAATTAACGTTAGCTCTATCAATCCTTCATTCTAGGACGTATACAAGGACAATCAAAACTAAAGCTTAACGTATAACTATATTCATAAATAAATCATGTGTTAATCCATTTTACTAGTATACCATAAAAGTTTTTATGCAACTTTTTAAATACCAAAATAAACAATTTTTGACTTAGACACAATATAAGATACCCAGGTAATTGATCTGTTTTAGTCTTCAAAAAGATCTAGAAATCATTTAGGATAGTGTTGGAAAAGTTGCAAGCTATTAAGGGATTAAGAGGTGACCAAAGTTGGATTCTTGGTTCAAGTCAACTGGTGGTATACTATAGTTTACTGATAGTATACTTCTGCCAAAAGGGCAGATTTACTATCTTGAACGGCGCTTGGGTTAACAGACGGTTTACTAAGGTAAACGAGTGGTATACTGCTACTGGCAGGTTTATTAGTTTCTAACCAAAACTTGGGAAATTCATATAAAATAAAGTCCAACTCCAATCTAGGCTCACGATAGCTTGTTGAAAAGCTTAGAATGTCAACTTTTTAAATATGCAAACCAATCTATAAAACTCATTTTCATTTAGTCCCAGAAATTCAAAAAAGAGCCCCTGCCTAGGGTCAAAAGGGCCAGGCCGGAACAGCATAGCCCTCTTTGCACCTCTCTACTTGCTGTGTAACGTAGCTGTTCAAATACAATATATATTACTAGAAGGATTACATTCTTATGAGAAAAAGAATGGCATAGTAAGAAAATAACCGTTTAAAGTTGGCACAGTAACTTCAGACTGCCAAGATCGATAAATTGGCAGGAGATTTAGCATTAACCATGCTATCTGTCCTGTCACTTGACAAAGAATCATTTATCGTCCGTCCCCTCCAAAGGAAATAACTAAGAGAAAAACTTTGGAACTGATATAAGCTGTGTTATTGTCTGGAACAAAACGAAAAGAGGAGCCTTACAAACGAGGGAAAAGGAGCATGTCCATTGTAAAGATTACAGAGAAATGAGTCCATATGAAGAAATTTGGAGGATCCTGTTCATGGTCTAGAAAGAGAAGCTGAGAATCCGAGTTTAAATTTGACTCAACATGACATGCAAGTCCTCTAACGTTATTAAATAAATCATATCTACTATGACCGTTGCTCTTAGATGCTCAAAAATGCATAACTCCTCCACTTTTTCCACTTCATATAGCAGCTAGTTTGCTGTAGCACAGCCAGTCCTGCAAAAATACCTTATGGAAACTCAACCAGGAGAACTCAATGGATTGCATACAAGTGACTTATATCGGTGATATTTTGGAAGTTGTAAGGCTCTCTCTCTCTCTCTCTCTATATATATATATATATAAATTGTGCTTTAATATCTACTAGTAGCTGGTACAAGCCAGAGAGTTAGCGTAATCAAAAACTTTACAAATAATATCTGCATGACAGAAAATAAAGTGGCTATCTGTGCTAAAAGATTTGTCAGCTAATTAAATAAAATTCAAAGATTAATAGCTGTCGAATAAATTTCAAAAGGGCACAAAGTCGTTCTTGCAGCTCAGGCATCTTTCCACCATAGTCTACCATAACATCTGGCCTCATTCCTACGCATAATGCAAGAACATCTGGCCAAAATAATTCTTCATTTTAACAAAAGTGTACACAAAAACATTAATAAATTATTTAGTTAAAAAAAATTAACAAAAATCTAGTCAATAAGGTAGGGGTTGAAATATATCACATTCTCATATCAGCATACGATGTTTAACTACAGGGAATCATTCTTTTTCATTTACATCCTATTCTTGGTTTCAAGCCTCTAATTTATCTTCTTTTCACATTGCTTTTCGTGACAAGAGCAAGTAGGGTGTATAGAAATTACCTGCGGTAGCTAGAAGCTGAGAACAAGAAGAAGAATTCCATCCAGAATAGGCGTTAGATTCTGCGGGCGTGGACTGAGCATCAAGTAAACGCCTCTTTAGTGCAAAGGCATATAATCAGATTTCAAAGCAGAAGCAACAAGACAATCATCAAATGCCGTCATGTTTACGAGGGCATTTCCTTGATTCACATTTGGAGCGGTGACTTCGTAGCTTTTATCACTTTTCAAACCAAAGGCGTCATTGTTATTCACTCCCAGACTTTCAAAACGAAAAAATCTTAAGCAGCTGTTTCAGGACCACTCCAGAGAATACATGTTCAAAAGTTGTCCGCCATTCAAGGTCAAAATCATCGACAGGCAGGTGAATGAAACGGCACTGTAGTAATGGATCATCTCTGAGATCAAATGCAGCAAATGCTCGAATAGGGTCGTCCTCGCCTGCGGTTAACTGGGAGTACAGAATTCCATTGCCATCACCAAGAAAAGTCCCATCCCAATACTCAAAATCAGGAGCCAATCTCCACGGACACGAGAAGTTTGATTGGCTCCATTTTCCGGTCTCCGAGCAAAAAACAAAAGCATTAAATCGAATTCGAAACGTAGAACACATACATAACATGGATACGCATGACCTTGTAAGCGTTTAATTGAGTATTGAAGAAAAGTCCATAAATGAGAGTACCGCCGATGAATAGAGAAACAAACTGCCTGGTAAGGGGATTATAGATGCAGTAATCACGTTGACATGCCTTTTGAGAGTGATTGTTGGGCGAAAAGGAAGACTAGCTAGCAATAAGTCTGAGGATGATGCTAGAATATGAAGAGAGCATAGAATGAATGAAGAATCTTTGATTCTCAGAAAATACAACACATGTTGCTCCACCACCCAGCACCAAAGCCAAGGGAATCAAAATCGTGCAGGCAGAATAATCCAAAAAATCAACGTCTATTTTCAATATATATCTCAAACCAAAAAACAAAAACAAAAACAAAAATGATCAAAACAGAAAACATGAATCCTCTCTTTGAATATTTTTCGTACTTTTCTTAATTCTCTCATGTCTTTGGCACTGTCTCTTTTATTCATTCTCCTCGTTACCATACTATAATTTCATCTCTTTTACATATTTTTATGCTATTTTTTCATTATGTCTCTTTTGATTATCGCGCTGCATTCTTTTTTCTTCTCCTCATTTACTCTATATATTTTTTCCCTATAATTTCTTCTCAGGAACTAATGAAGCTTGAAAAACAGAAAGTGCATACATATTAAAAAAAGGCGATCTAGTATAGCTTATAACCATGTATTAAAGTATATGCAAGATAAGCGTGGTGGACGACCCCAAATAATGTCACAAATAGTGTCTACTCATTAGCAAGCTTTAATTCATGTTAATAACTAGAACAGAGGTGCTATCAAGTAAATATAGTCCTATAATTACTCGGCCCAAGGCCCCAAGTTTCTGACCTCAAGGTTCAAGCCTATTAGCATGTACAAAGCTAACTTTTTTCGCTGAAAAGAGTTATCAATATCAATGATCTTTAAATTTTAGTCTCTTTCATTTTACCCCAAGTAGTTTCAAAATCACCATTTTATCTTCTGAAGTTCTAGAACTCCCCACCTTGTCTCCTAAACTTCAAAAATCACCACTTTACCTTTTGAATTTTTAGAGTTACTTATTTTGTCCCTTGAACCTTCAATTTTTTGTTCGAAATAGACAGAATTAAGCCTATTTGATTTGCACATGGGTCATTTTAAGGGTAAAAATAAGATTTTATCACTTTCAAGTGAGCTTAATTCCATCTATTTGAACTAAAAATCAGAAATTCATGGGTAAAGTAAAGAGCTTAGAAAGTTTGGGATAAAATGATGATTTTTAAAATTTAAGAAACAAAATAAGGAGTTTTAAAAGTTCAAGGAGCGAAATGACCTTAAACGGTAAAGTAAAAAGGATCTTAAATTTTAAAAGTTATTGATATTAATTACCCAGTCGAAAAATACAGAATAAGACAAAAAAATTTCAAAAACAAAACACACACGCCACACCGAGGCAAACATAAAAGACAAAATATGGCAGAATGAAAAATATTAAGCCTTACTATATAGATATATTTTATGGCTTAAAAGAAAACTAACAAAAATTTGGGAAATGTTTTATTACACTTGAAATATTCAATAAGAAAATGTGAAAACAACAAATATAAAACCAAAGAAAAGCCCCTAAAAAAACAAAAGGCCAGAAGATGCACCGATTTTTTTTACTTTTTTCTTAAAAAAAAAAAGATATGCTCAGATTTAATAAGAAAAGCTACCAAAGTCGAAGGGAGTGTGTGTTTATCACACGTGTAATTTTACGAAGCCAAAACATAACACGTTATGGATGTATAGATTCAAATTGAAGCTTATCTTAAGAAAAAACCAAAAAATAAACAAAAAATAAAAATATATAAATAAATAAATAACCAAGCAAACAGGCGTTGATTGAAACTTAACCAAGCAAACAGGTGTTGGTTGACACTTAAGCTAGCACTTAAGCATCTTCATCGTGCCATATATATATAACTTTCCACGTGTTTAACAAAGTGAGTTAGAGCAATGGTTAGAACTAATTTTAGTAAAAATATTATACCATGTGAGAACTTTACACCTTAATATATATATATATATATATTTTACTGCAGTATGCTGTTTGAGTTAGAACTCATGAGTTTTTTACTTTGCAAAACACCCTATTAGTGTTTTTGCTGTCTTTAAGATTTACTTTTATAAATATCATACATATTCATTTGTGGTATAACTTAACATATAATATAAATACTAGTGTGGCATAAACTTTTTACATATAGCATGAATAAACATAACTTTTAAAAATGTGGTATAACATGTAATTTTCTCTATTAGTGTTTTAACTGTCTGATCCATAAGAATTCACCTTAGAAATTTACAACTCATGACACAACATTGTTTCCAGTTATAATCATATCGTAAAAAAATAAATCCAATAATTAAAACATCTTGCTTGATCGATCGATGGTACAAAATTGTAATAAATCCAATAATTAAAACATCTTGCTTGATCGATGGTACAAAATTGTTTTCTTCATTGCAAGGATTCTCAATAAATAATAGTAACGAATATTATGAAATAACAACAATAAGAAGAAGTATTTGGCCTTGAAAAATATTACAATTTGTTGTACTGTTTTGCCAATAACAAGTATTTTTTTTTAATATGCACAATATATTTACAATCAAAACATTATTTACATTATCATGGCTACGTTTTTGTAGCAGCAGTGGTAGTTGGTGTAGCAGCAGCAGAAATTTCTTTGTTTTTGTGTGTATGTGTGAGAGAGAGAGAGGGAGGAAAAAGAAAAGGCTGCTGAATGGATGGTAAAGAAGAAAAAGTCTGCCTGCTACATCATGGATTTCACAGAACATCTTGTTTTCTTTTTTCTTTTTCTTTTTTTTTTTCCCTTCGTTTCCTTGTTAAAGTTTTATGTTATGAGGTTTACTTTCTTTCCTTCTCTTGTTTTTCTCTCGTTTCCTCTCTTTTGTTAATTTTTTATGCAGGCTGTGCAATTAATTGAAGAAGAGTGATTTTAGGCCTATGGTAAGGCTGATTTTTGTGCTTTTTATTTTTGTGAAACTATTAGTCCATACTAATGGGAAGTATGTGTGGATTTCATTTGTTTATCTGTTGGTGTTAATCTTTTTCATTTGGTCATTTTTAATTTATATAATATGGTCATTTCGAAATTACCTCAGGATTAACATGGTGGATTATAACTATTAATATATCAGATTATTCTCAGTCAATGTTGGCAACCGGTTTATGAATTTTACCCTTGAGAGTTTTCAACAAAAAATTACTTGTGCATCTGGTTTAGGTTTAGGGTTGAGTGTCCTTGTATGTTGGGGATTTTTTTAAACTTAAAGATGCAAAGAACATGTTTTAAAATATTTAAGTTAAATACCATATTTGCATGTAAATAATTTATTTATAGTGTAAATATGCTACTCAAATATTTAAAACATATTATTTAATTCAAAAAGTTTTAAAAAATGCTATTTACTTCTTTCCCCCCCTAAAGAATGACTTTATTAACTAAGCGATTAATAAATACTATGCAAAAAAAAAAGATTACCAAATATTGACTAATAAAAAAGACATATATTTCGGTTTCATAGGAGTAAATCTGGTAAATTTCGAGTTCACCAAGCTTGATTATAAGATAATTTTAGGATTTAACAATTTTGGTCATGGGGTTGATCTATGATCTATTACGTAAATTCTAGATTTATTAAATTTAATCATAGTGTAATTTTAGAATTTACACAGTACATCTAAACTTACTACTATTTACTAATTTTTCTAAAATTTTTAACATTCATTTTTATGCTGAAAAAATACTCTTTAACTCTTTCCCCAAAGAGTTCATAAATAAATAGAACTAAATTTTGAGGACATTTTCCTCGCATCTCTAAGGAGTCAGCATAAATTACAAGAAAAAAAAGAAAGAAAGAGGATAATAGAGAATAAAGCACAAATGCAAAGAATAATTGATAATTCAGAACACAAGAAAAAGTTAAGAGAACATTTTTCTTGCATTTAGAACAGCCAACAAGAAAAAATTCCACGAACATTTTGCCAGTACATGTCCCACATTTTTACCTTTTCTTAGGAAGATGATTGAAACTGGGGAATTCTCATAGACACTATCTTTTAAAACTTATTTTTTTTTATAAATAGTATACTTGTGTATTTATAATATAACTTAATATGTAATCTGAAAGAGAGTATGACATAACTTTTTTTAAGTGTGACATGAATGAACACAACTTTTAAATATATGATATAACATGTAATTTTCTCTTGAAACTTTTTCTCTGGTTTAACGACTTTTTTTTTTTAATTAAAAACCTATAACAATAATAACTCCTATTCATTGCTACATCGTTCCCCACAGACGAGGAACCAGAAAAAAAAAAAAAAAAAAAAACACTATCCTATCTACCATAGAATTCCCACTATTTTCATATATAAGAACTATATTGTAACTTGCTAGAAAAATACCATCTATTTACCATCCGAAGATGGTGGTGATATGGTTGTAAGGAGGTCTTACTTGGATACTTTATTAAATAACAAGTCAGCAATTCGAGTTTTATATTATACACAAGAATATATTTTTTAGTATAAATTATGTGTGGGCGGACTATATTGAACACCGACTTTCGAAAGTGATGCTAATACAGAGATAGGAAGACAACTTATAATAACAAGACTCGAGATGGGGCCTAATAATGGGACAAATGACAGAAAATGCAAAACGCTCATAGCCACAAGTGTATATAGCCCGTGACACCACAGGGGAAAACCATTATCACCCATCAACAACATTCGTCACGGGCAGCCCTAACTCCTTCTATATAAACATCAAAATTATGCATCATTTTTGTAACACAACACTACAGAATTATAATTATTATTATTATTATTATTGTCCATGCTCAATATGGAGGCTTCTCCAAGGCTAAAAATAGTAGCTTTTCTTCTCTTGGTAATAAGTATCATTAATATTGTCCAGCTCTGCAATGGCCAAACCATTTGCAAAGTGCCACTCAATGGCCTTATGTCCTGCAAGCCTGCCGTGACTGGTCCAAACCCTCAGCCGCCGTCCAGCACATGCTGCTCGGCGCTGACAAACGCCGATTTGAACTGCCTTTGCTCGTACAAGAACTCCCAGCTGCTGCCCTCTCTCGGGATCGACCCCAATCTTGCTTTGCAGCTTCCTAAGAAGTGCAAACTTTCTCATACTGCCAATTGCTAGACCAAAAATCTTGTATTATAATTAAGTATGTCACACAAAGGTGGGAAAAAAATGTGCGCAACTTTGGAAATGCTTCTCCTAAGCATTCCAATTTGTTGCCAGCTTCTAAATAATTCCCGCATATTTTAGTTTTGGTTTTCACCATGTTGTTATGATTTATAACATATTAGTACTTTTTTTTTTTTTGGGAAATATATATATGTTATTACGTGCTTGGATAATATATATAATATTTTTACTAGTTTGCACGTGCTGATATATGTTTGATGTATTCTCTTTTTTTTTTTTTTTTTTGTGAGAGAATGTTTGATGTATTCTTGTTGCCATCTTTTTTTGTTTCTTTTTTCAAGTCATGAAATATATATGCCATGTATGCACGTGAAAATAGATGTAACTATTTGGCTTGCTTTTGTTCAATGAACAACTCTTTTTCGTGTTCTTCAACAACCCACAAGTCTTACTCTCAAAAATCTAAAAAAAATACAAAAAAAAGAAGAAGCTAAAGAATTAGTTATCATTATTCAATTGGGAGCCGGAGGCTATGAAAAAAGAATACAACAAAATTCTATCATGTATCTTATTTCATTACATTGCAACTTTAAGCATGTATGTATGTATGTGTGTGTTAAGCGCATATATATATATATATATATATATATATATATATATATATGAACCTCTTTGGAGTCAAAATTTCTTAAAAAGCTATGTAATTATAATTTGATCTTTCTATATATTACGCATTCTTTGCAAAATTATATCCCCTTCAAGCCGAATTAGTGACAACTTAGATATAAAAAGACAAAATATATCAGCCTTAAATTGAAGACAGAAACACTATTTTTCCTTAATTAATTAAAAATTAGAAATCCTTACTAAATGCTATTACAAAAAAAAGGGATCTTTAACTACAAAAAATTTTGGTAACAAAAGATGCTTTTTGCTACCAAATTTGGTAGTAGGCAATCTATTTATGCTACCAAAATTTGGCTTTCGGCTACCAAAATTTGGCATAAAAATTTGATAGCAAAAAGTGTATTTTTGCTATCAAATATTTGGTTTCAAAAGCACGCTTTTTGCTATTAAAATAAGTTTGGTATTCGAAAATATGGCGCAAGCCAAAATAGTCCTTTCGGCTACCAAAAAAATTAGTAGCAAAATACGAGTTTCCACTATCAAATTTTCGATCTCAAACACTCAACTTTTAGAGACCAAAATTATTTAGTAACACAAATATGACGCCAAACTAAGTTATCATATAATTATGAGGCCCACAAATAAGAAAAATTAAAAATATTAAAAGTCTAAAACAGTATAGTGTTTTTGAAAATATTGTTTTTATTTTTTATATTTTTCAAAATAGCAGTATGAATATGATATTTCATCAAAATAAAAGGTATAAAAAATAAAAGGTACCAAAACAATAATGATCCAAAATAAAAAGAAGAAAAAAGTGAAAACATGAAATGTATATTATAAAACAATGTGCCAATAATTGGTTCACGGGCTGCACCAATTTGTTTTTACATCAACCTGAAAACCAAGCTCCACTACTCAGGTTTCTTTGTGAGAACGCTTAAAGGTGATTTTTGTGCAATTACAAAGGAGAAAAATTTCAAAGTTTATACCATATTTAGTAGCTACTTTATGAGAACGTTATGACAACCTTAGAAAAGAAATTTTGCTTTTGAGAAGAACAAACGTGATGCTTTTTCATAAAAAAGAAGAAAGACGAGTATATCATTTAGTACTTGCATGAGAATTTAATAGAACTCTATATACACGTCAATTAAATAATTCTACGGTTTACTGGATAATTCAAATATATCTCATTAAGCTCTTTAAAAGTCTATGAAGTTATAATTTTTGCTTTTCTTCTTATAGTGACTAAAAGAGAAAGGAAAAGGAAAAGGGATGTTAGACAAGCTCAAAATTTCAAGGTTTACCAATCTAAAATGGAGCTTTTTAAGGAAAAAAATAATTACATAATATTTGAGTTTAATTGATTATTATGCTTATGTTAGAGAATTTAAGAGTTTAGAAAGAATAGAGGCTATGAATTTCTAGAAATGGATGTGTTTGAGGCATGGCAAAACACTTTTTTTAAAAGTTTTATTTGCCCTCACTTATTGAGGTTTGTTAGAGAGTTTTGTGACAAATTACCCCAAAGATACAACATACACTTGAACACTATATTTAACAAAAATATGGTGTTTCAAAACATCAATCAAACCTATAAATTTCCTATAGATTTGATAAATGACAGGAGTGCTATTTCATGAATGGATACAAATGATGCAATGTAACGCCCCTATATGGGGGTTAACAGTTTTTAATGAGATAAAATAAAAATAAATAATAAAAGTAAAACCTTAAAAATAAAATTTGCCCGGGACTTAAATGAAAACTCTCAACTCAAAAATAAAAATATAAACGACAAATAAACCACAGTTTTAATGTAGCACCTTAAATTTAATAATATAAACTGTTGTCATCATCATTTTAACCCTCAACACATTGTAATACAGTCACAGAAAGTAACAATTGATGCTTACATTATCATGAAGAACATTCTCAACAATTGAAGCAGTCCCAATGTAATATAGCTACATCACTTCCTCAACTATATTTCTCGTAGCCACCTCACACTTAGTGAGTCCTGAAAAGATAAAACTATAAGGGAATGAGCAACACTATGCTCAGTAGAGAAAGCCATTACTCACCTTTAGGTTTTTATCATTACCACATTAAAATCTGCATGGTCAGTAAGTCACATCATATTCCAGATTATGAGGTTTATTATGATCACATCTTATGGATACCGTAGTTAATCATTACCAAGTGTCATAATTACACATTTATACAAATATTACCAATCATCATTGTTCCTAGGTATCCATGTTAAATTGAGTATCACTCAACTCATCGAAACCCAAATGGGCGCACTTGATCACCCTATAAACATTCCAAGGGTGTTCCGGTGAGGGGACATCAAGCCCCGAGTCCTCACCAAATCAATTCCTGTACAGTGTGTTCTGGGACTTTCAACCCAAGGAAGCGTCATCACCTTCCCCCTATTTTACCTTTTAGGGTATTCATGCCCAAGGACGTAACCGTCGCCCTTTTCATGTCTCACAATTTCTCTATATTAAATCATTATTAATAGAGTTAATTTTCCTAACCATGCTTCTCAATTTATAACATGTGTCAATTCATTATGTTCCTCGCCGTACAATACAAGACGAGTCCATGTCATAGTTTCATATGTGATACACATATAATATCAGTTCAACATAGATATATATATATTGCGGCAAAACAATCAATTTTAATTCTATAAAAACCTCACAAAAGATGAGTAAGAGAATCCCTACCTTTCAAGCTTATCAACAGTCTCTTAATCCTGGAATCAATTAACGTTAGCTCCATACTCCCTTGATCTTGAACTCCAAGCAAAGCAGATCCAGTTGTATCTCGCTGTATCTACGAAGCATCCTCTGTAGTGCTCCTCGAGCGACTATGAATGGCTAGGAATGCTTCCTGGAGATCATACATTCTTGAAAACGTCATTCTGGACTCCGATACTGCTGTTTGAATCGCATCGATTCGCGTGCAGTCGCTACCAGGATGATTTTCATCGGAGTGGAATTTGCTCGAACGGAGGTCACCATTGCATCCAGAGCATCGAAACGAGTCAGGGAGGCAGGTCTCGGATCTTCGATCGGAGGTCCGGATCACAAAATCCCATTTTGGCCTTTGACCTGGCCGTTGACCGGCGTTGACCACCGTTGACCGGCGTTGACCGACTTTGACCGTCGTTGACCGGCGTCAATCGGGGTCCGTTGGCAGCTGGGCTTGGGCCTACCCCCCCTAAATCGACCCTTCTGAGTCCAATGGCGGGGTCAATTTCACCCAATTCTGCCTCTAACATAGTGGGTCGTGAAGTACAACGTCGGTAGAAATGGATGAGCTCCGATCTTGATTCTCCGACGATGGAAACCTGAAATTGGCTGAGGGCTTTTGCTACCCATCCTCCTATGAGCATTTCCCCTCATCCAATTTGAAGAAACGTGGCTGGGAAGAGCCAAAACGGAGACTCCCGCGGCGGTTGACGGCGGCGTTGGCCGTTCTCCGGCGAAACCGGCTCCTTCCGTGCAATTGATCGAGGGGTTTTACTCCCCTTGATCCTCTGAACTCATTGGGAGGGGTGGTGTCAGTCACCTCCTCCGGCAAGGCGGAGTTCCACCATGGGGGCGGCGGTGCACGGCGGCAATAGGCGGGCGGAGCAATCCGACGGTTGTTGAGTTGCCACCAAGGGTGGGTTTTGTTCCTCTCATCACGGTGGTCGTGTAGGAACAAGAATCACGTCGATCGGACGTCGGACGGCGAAGATATCTCGTCGGAAAGAAATGGGTTTTGCCGCCACTTTGGGCGGCGCGTGTGGTCTCCTCCGGCGGCGTTTTGGGCGGCGCGGCACCTCGTTGGACTCAGCTCGTCGAGAGCTTTCCATTGGTGCGGGAGGTGTCGAAAACGGATGCCGAAATCTCAAACGATCTTTGAGGAGAGAGAGAGAGAATTTTTTAGAGAGAGAAAGTAGAGAGAGAGAGAGAGTTTCGAATTATGAGAGATTTTCTGATTTTTTTTATATATATACTAGGTAATTAATCTAATTACCTTAATACCCTTAGGAGAATAACGGGTGTCACAGCTCTACCCCCCTTAAAGAAATTTCGTCCTCGAAATTTCAATTCTAGTAATACTAGTAAAAACTTATGATTCCAATTCTGAGTCTAAACCGTTAATGTTGTTTATCCTCCAAATTTAAGTTATCGTATCTCCACTCATTTACTTGCATAATAAATCTTACTCTAAATTCTAAATCCCTCAATGAGAGTATTTCTGACAAGTTTCAACTTAGTAACACCGTATAATAGTCTAAGAATCTGATCAGGCATACATATTGACCATACCATGATTCCAGTCCTTCATTGTCCATGGACTGTGATTTACAATCACATTAAGGAGATTGCCAGAGAAATTTTATATACTTCATCTTTAGGTTCCTTTTCCTTTTTGAGTAAGGAAAAGTCAAATATATTTGATTTCATACCTCAACTAATAAACTAAAACATAATCATAAAACATATATCACAAACACTTTTATTCAAAACTATACATTAAACTTATTCATAGAGATATTAAACAGAATCTCAGAGTTGCAAACATACCCGACATATTTTTCATTAAACAGCTATCCTCATGACACAAACATTCAATCCAAATAATATACTCATATTTCATATGGAATATCCCCATAACTGACTCTGGTACTTCCACATAATATTAACAGAATATTACACATTACAAACATAATACGGATACGTTTCGAGAGTACAAGGCACTCCGTATACCAGCTATCCATATCATGCATGCTTAGAGGATACAAAATCATCGATAAACAAAAGATCGGACCTTAAGAAGGATGCGTTTCGAGAGCATCAAGTACTCCGTATCCAGCCATCCCGGCATTAGGCTCAATGAATCTAAAAGATTGAACAACAACGTACCACAAGAAACACAGAATACAAGGCAAACGGTTATTCGTAACACACGAAATACGGACACACATGCCTACATGCCAAAGATAAAACAAAAAGATTACAGATGGAGATTCAAATCAATTGGCCGCTCCCGGCTTTCCCTTTCCCATTCAAGCTTGGATGTTGCAGTGTCGGATTCTGGATGTATGATTTGCATTTTATCTATCAATTCCTCAGCTGTTGAAGCAGTGACAAAGATTTGTCTCTCCGATTCTGTAGTGATGTTTTCTTCCACAGCGTAATCTAGAAATTTCAAAAGACCGTCATAAAAACCCTTTACGTTCAGCAGTCCCAAAGGTTTGGAATAAAAGCCCAACAATTGCCCACAAGCAACTATAAATATTTCCTCAAGAGTACCTAGACCACCAGGTAATGCTATAAAAGCATCAGAATTATAGATTATGTCTTTAAAATTTCTAGGGATACTCCTGACTCCTTCTCCCTTACCTATGGCTTCCTTACAAAGGTTTCCTTCAACTGGAATATGAGGCCAAATTCTTACATCAGTAGCGTCGCTAGACCTAGCTGCTAGTGCCATATTTACCATCATTTTTATACTACCACCCCCATAGATTATGTTAATCTTCTTGCGTGCTAGGACTTGCCCTAAGTGATTTGCAGCTTCTAAATAAGCTTTATCTTTTCCAAGGCTGGAACCACAAAAGACACAGACATTCTTTATTTTCTTCGTGGACTGGGAGGTAGACATATTTGGTTTATAGAAGTGGTTGCTTAATGTCTGCTCCACTTAGACTTCGGGTTCTACATGAGTTTTTAAAGATGAGAAATACACAAAAAGGGCTAAAGAGATAGACGAGTAGGTAATGAAAAGGTAATCCAAAGATTTAAACAAAATCTTGTGCGGATAAGAAAGTAAGATAAGGTGATTGATAGTTTACAGAAAATCTGATTCACTTTTTGAAAAAGATTAGACTCTAATTGTATAACTTTTGACAATTGAGAACAATTCGACAGAAGACCCTCTTGACACAACTGTAGACTTTTTTGACAAATATACACCAAGTCTAGAAATTTAATATAAACGACAAATACTGTAGAACTTTTGAAATTTGAGACACAAATCTTGAAATATCTGGATAAGCTTTTCAAAATTCAAACATATTACTGTACCGTATGTGACGTGTCTGATAAGATAATATATTTTATTATATATATATTTAAGAAAATCATAAATTAAATAAGATATTAACACCTACCGTATCAATCTAATAATCACAATTATTTCAAACACAAAAGCAAATATTCTGAGTAAAAGAAAAACACAAACTGTTGAACATCAGCTAAAACTGCTTCAAATAAGCAAAGACTAAATAACCTTTATAGAGCGATGACTTATTCCCCATCCAGTTTTCTTATGGCTTGACAAACAGGATCTAGAAATACCATATTCCTGAGGCGTTGTCTTTCTGTATAAAATTTAGGCCAGAGTTTAAAAATAGCTCCTTGAACATATCCACTAGGGTGACCGTGAGAGGAGGATGGATGCTATCCAAGTTCTCCTTTGAAAGTCCATCCCTACAAAACCTTATTTTATCCTCTCTATTCGTAGACATATAACCAGGTGAAGTACATTTACCGTTACAATTTTGTCTTCCACATTTGTTACAAGTGACCACGATGGCACGAGCTCTTCTTTTCATTGCACTACGACTGGTACCTGTTCCTGGTAAACCGACATCTTGACTAAAGTCACTCGGACGGATTTTCCCCTCTATCAACATTCTCACATCACAAGGGATGCCAAAACTGCATAAGAATCCACAACCGAGTAATTCTAGCCTTGTATTTCTTTCTGAGAATCTTTTGGGAGAGTGATGGGAAATACTTTCTCAGGTGTTGGTACTTTGGGTCCATGATGAGATGAAAGAAGAGTAAATAGAAAGGAAAAATTAAGATAGTAAATTGCAGAATCCTAGAATTCCTTCTTCTTTTAGGAGAAAAGAAGAATTTTTAATGAGAAAGAAGAGGATTTGCGATTTAGAGAGAAAATAACAAATTAAGAGAGAAAAAGTGAACTCGGAGAAATAAGCTCTTATGCACAGTAAACGTGTATGTAAACAATAATTAAACCACTGTATATGACACGTATAGAGACCACGTGGGAGAGACAGTGTGAATCAAACTGATTTAAGATTTGAACTAGGCCCAAATGTTCTAGTTGAAAATGGTCAGGTTGTTTCGGCCTTAACACATTTAGAACGAGTTAAATAACAAACATAAAATTGTAAACCAATTTGTATAATCTTAAACCCAATTCAAAGTCCACTATAGATAAAGTTAACTATAAACAACAAATCTAATTTAACGACAACAAGGATCTTCCTGAATGATCCAGCAACTCAAATAATTTTGTTTTAATCAAAACCTTATTGAACAATGCATACACCCATATGTTATTGATAATACTCAACATCTATCAATGGATTCATCATCATTACTATCAAGGGTTTAGAATTCGACTAACCTTGAAATCAATACGATTTACGTCTTTCAACATAGACCATATCAATGAACAAAGACACTTGATGTTACTACTTAAGAACATCTACAATCCCCACAATTCTACTTATACAATATATAATTTCCTCATATAACAAAACCTTAGGTAACCAAAGGATTCACTGATACACTTAAATACAATATACGTAACAAAATATTCCAATTTTGAGATTCATGCATTCTAGACTTTATACAGTCTCAACAGACCAAAAGTCTAACATTTATCTCTCTCAAGATTCAATACCATGATTCTCAACTTATATCATATTCCTCAAATAAATAGAACTTTCAAGAAAAGTTATTGACACTTATGTGCTCCATCGAATCCACACATAATCATTACTTAGGTTTGAATCAATTACGAAAAATTTGGCATATCTATGTCAAACTTTAAAATCAATAAATCAAGCCTTATATTTCTTATTGTTTTTCACGAGACAAGAGGCTATTAAATCCTCGTATCTACACGAATTTCTCATCGTTTATACGAATTAGATATGCTTATAGATCCAAATATTATACGAATCTCTCATAAGCAATCTACTTATAAACTCATTCCATATAATTATCATTCCCTTATAACTATTAATACTTTCCTTCTATATAATTATTGTACTCATATAACTATTAATATTTTCATTCTATGGCCTTTCCATGTTACATCCTTCTAGACTGTATAAATCAATGTGAAGGTTCATTTTGATGATGACAATAAAAATTCAGCTTCAAAACCATCTCAAAAATATATTTTTTAAAGTGGTGCTACACTCCCTAGGTTAACCGAACCTAGGCTCTGATACCAAAAATTCTGTAACGCCCCTATATGGGGGTTAACAGTTTTTAATGAGATAAAATAAAAATAAATAATAAAAGTAAAACCTTAAAAATAAAATTTGCCCGGGACTTAAATGAAAACTCTCAACTCAAAAATAAAAATATAAACGACAAATAAACCACAGTTTTAATGTAGCACCTTAAATTTAATAATATAAACTGTTGTCATCATCATTTTAACCCTCAACACATTATAATACAGTCACAGAAGTAACAATTGATGCTTACATTATCATGAAGAACATTCTCAACGATTGAAGCAGTCCCAATGTAATATAGCTACATCACGTCCTCAACTATATTTCTCGTAGCCACCTCACACTTAGTGAGTCCTGAAAAGATATAAACATAAGGGAATGAGCAACACTATGCTCAGTAGAGAAAGCTATTACTCACCTCTATCATTACCACATTAAAATCTGCATGGTTAGTAAGTCACATCATATTTCAGATTATGAGGTTTATTATGATCACATCTTATGGATACCGTAGTTAATCATTACCAAGTGTCATAATTACACATTTATACAAATATTACCAATCATCATTGTTCCTAGGTATCCATGTTAAATTGAGTATCACTCAACTCATCGAAACCCAAATGGGCGCACTTGATCACCCTATAAACATTCCAAGGGTGTTCCGGTGAGGGGACATCAAGCCCCGAGTCCTCACCAAATCGATTCCTGTACAGTGTGTTCTGGGACTTTCAACCCAAGGAAGCGTCATCACCTTCCCCCTATTTTACCTTTTAGGGTATTTATGCCCAAGGACGTAACCGTCGCCCTTTTCATGTCTCACAATTTCTCTATATTAAATCATTATTAATAGAGTTAATTTTCCTAACCATGCTTCTCAATTTATAACATGTGTCAATTCATTATGTTCCTCGCCGTACAATACAAGACGAGTCCATGTGATAGTTTCATATGTGATACACATATAATATCAGTTCAACATAGATATATATATATTGCAGCAAAACAATCAATTTTAATTCTATAAAAACCTCACAAAAGATGAGTAAGAGAATCCCTACCTTTCAAGCTTATCAACAGTCTCTTAATCTTGGAATCAATTAACGTTAGCTCCATACTCCCTTGATCTTGAACTCCAAGCAAAGCAGATCCAGTTGTATCTCGCTGTATCTATGAAGCATCCTCTGTAGTGCTCCTCGAGCGACTATGAATGGCTAGGAATGCTTCCTGGAGATCATACATTCTTGAAAACGTCATTCTGGACTCCGATACTGCTGTTTGAATCGCCTCGATTCACGTGCAGTCGGTACCGGATGATTTTCATCGGAGTGGAATTTGCTCGAACGGAGGTCACCATTGCATCCAGAGCATCGAAACGAGTCAGGAGGCGGTCTCGGATCTTCGATCGGAGGTCCGGATCACAAAATCCCATTTTGGCCTTTGACTGGCCGTTGACCGGCGTTGACCACCGTTGACCGGCGTTGACCGACTTTGACCGTCGTTGACCGGCGTCAATCGGGGTCCGTTGGCAGCTGGGCTCGGGCCTACCCCCCCTAAATCGACCCTTCTGAGTCCAATGGCGGGGTCAATTTCACCCAATTCTGCCTCTAACATAGCGGGTCGTGAAGTACAACGTCGGTAGAAATGGATGAGCTCCGATCTTGATTCTCCGACGATGGAAACCTGAAATTGGCTGAGGGCTTTTGCTACCCATCCTCCTATGAGCATTTCCCCTCATCCAATTTGAAGAAACGTGGCTGGGAAGAGCCAAAACGGAGACTCCCGCGGCGGTTGACGGCGGCGTTGGCCGTTCTCTGGCGGAACCGGCTCCTTCCGTGCAATTGATCGAGGGGTTTTACTCCCCTTGATCCTCTGAACTCATTGGGAGGGGTGGTGTCAGTCACCTCCTCCGGCAAGGCGGAGTTCCACCATGGGGGCGGAGGTGCACGGCGGCAATAGGCGGGCGGAGCAATCCGGCGGTTGTTGAGCTGCCACCAAGGGTGGGTTTTGTTCCTCTCATCACGGTGGTCGTGTAGGAACAAGAATCACGTCGATCGGACGTCGGACGGCGAAGATATCTCGTCGGAAAGAAATGGGTTTTGCCGCCACTTTGGGCGGCGCGTGTGGTCTCCTCCGGCGGCGTTTTGGGCGGCGCGGCACCTCGTTGGACTCAGCTCGTCGAGAGCTTTCCATTGGTGCGGGAGGTGTCGAAAACGGATGCCGAAATCTCAGACGATCTTTGAGGAGAGAGAGAGAATTTTTTTAGAGAGAGAAAGTAGAGAGAGAGAGAGTTTCGAATTATGAGAGATTTTCTGATTTTTTTTATATATATACTAGGTAATTAATCTAATTACCTTAATACCCTTAGGAGAATAACGGGTGTCACAGACTCCGTAAATAAAAATATTAGTGCATTGTCATAGGTGATGATGTATTAGGTCAGGACATAAAAGTTGAATTGATTTGGTTAATAATTATGTTTATGAAAATCAATTCACTTTAGACAAATTATATGTGTTGTGTCTCAATCTTGAAATGACTGATGAGTTCATATTCTTGACTTATGTCTTTTGATATACCAAAAGGTGATATCCTGACTTAATGATAGTACGCATACTGATACATTGAAGACATGACTCTTGATTCACGTAGACTCATTATTCATAGATATGAAATCCATAGCTTTTTTTTTTTTGTAGAGTTAATGATATTCTTTTATATGCATTATCTTGTAATTGGAAAACTAGAGTGCTCAACCATTTGAATACATAGGTCTAACTAAATGGTATACTATTTATGGATAGTAAGTATTACAATGGTATGATAATGGACTGTAAGATAAAAATAATCAAAAAGGTAAAATAGAATTTATCTTTAAGCTGATTATGAATATCCTATGCGGATGTAACACATTATGATATATCATGGATGGTTAGCTTATTGAAACTTTGTAATTTTATATAGTTCGAGAATGCAGCTTTAAGTTTTTAGTGGAGTAGCGTTAGAGTTGATAATTATAAAATATGTATCTATGATATTGTATTTCATAATTATAGGAGCTTGATCTATATATGTCTATCGGGTCCCCTTTGCTAGCTCATCATAAATCTTGTGACGATACGGCATGTTTTTGTTGCATATTGGTGACTTATGTTAAATTATTAGATTAGCTGAAATTCAATAAATTGGATTTAATAATTCATGTTAGTTTATCGGTTGAATTAATTTTGTAAATTAAGATAAACATATTAAATTATTTCAATAATATTTTATTTTCTATGAGATTATCTGGATATGACTGTTTTAATCAGATAACTCCTCTATTGGGTTATTTAAATTAAAACTAAGGCTCTATCTAAGATTCTTAGGTGAAAAATAAGATATTCTCAGGTATCAAAATTATCATAAGTTCGACAGGCCGATAGGAAACTTCGGCCTGCCGATGGAGCAAGTTCGACAAACCGATCTCCCAGATCGGCTTGCCAATCATGCGATAATCTGTATACTCATTTTGACACGTTTTTCATAAGAAGTCGATCCAGACTTAAATTTTGAGGCCTAATTTGATAAGGTTTAGCCCCAAATTTGACCACTATAAATAGAGGTTGAGTTTTCTAAGTTATTTAGATCATTTGAGAAGCATAGAGTGAGTATTCTAATTTGAGAAACTCTGAAACTCCCTAAAACTATGTTCAATATCAAGAAATATAGTTCTAGGTATTCTCAAGTGGTTGGAAGGATAGTCATCGGATGAAAAGCTGTACAACATGTTACCACCCACACTCCAATCGTGGATAGAGAATAGCAAAGAAAACCAGTTGGTTAAGGCTCTTTTGGGACATTCTTCTCTTCACAAATTACTGTTGTTTTTCGGTTAACAAAAGATGTTAGTAAGATCTGTTATTAATTTATGTATTTAGCATGTTAAACTTGTGTTTTGAAAATACTTTGATTTAAAATTTTTAAAATTCTGTTGCATACCATTTTTTCAACACAAACCCACTCCCATTTCAACATTTTGAACCAATATTGAACACTAATTTCACTCCTATATATTTATATTTGTAATTTCACACTATTATTTCATATTATTTTAATTAAATAACTTCTTTTTACATATTTCATATTTATTCTTTAATTGAATAATTTTTTTTCATGCTTCAAACTAGAGTTTCAATATTTATCCAAACACAAATTCAGATTGGATATTCTATTCAAATTAATACTTAAACTACCCATCCAAACGCTATTTCGGATTATTGTTTAAACTACGCAATTCGGATTTTTCTGTTCAAACTAGAAAAGTTCAAACTAACACAATTCGAACTAGTAAACCAAACGGGGCATTAATTTTGAATGGTAAATGGCTTCAGTTTTAGGCACAAATGTACTTATGGTTGTTGCTGAGTCTTTAAGCCTTGTCAATGAGAAGACAGTTTCAAGAGAAAACATATGCTAGGTTATAATTTGCCCAGTTTATGTTAAACTGTGCCCTAGAATTAGATATAATAACCAACTTGGCTAACGGATAATTGCGTTACCATTTAGAATCCGTGATTCAATGATGGAGTTGTAATTTTTTTTAGTAGGAACACTAATTTAAAAAAAAAAGATGGTATTTAATTGAATATAAGGAATGTAGGCATGCTATTTCAATTTTTGAATCAGGACAGAATCATAAATTTTTTTATAAAATAAGGGCACAACAACATATTTAATTATTTAATAAAGGCATAATTGTAATTTTTCTTACAAAATAAGGACATATAACTTAAATTTTTGACAAATTTTAACTTTAGAGTCAGTTGGCACTCAGCTGGTGGAATCTCATCACCTGGAAATGGAAGAATTTTTTTTTTTTTTGGGGGAAGAAAGTAAATAGAAGTAAATCTATAATTTATGAGACTTATCCCCAAACCAATATTCCGGACTACAAGAAATAATTTTGTGATTTTTTAGATTTACTACAAGACAAAATTTGATAAATACAAAACTTACTTCCAGAAAGTAACAAATTATACAATTTTTATCTTATATATATAAAAATAAATAATAGATACTTATTTTTACTTAATACACTTATTATTTGTGCTTGAATGCAATCTTCTCTTGAAATAGAAGGTTGTTTATTAACAATTATGGTAAGTTATTTACTACCATTAAGATTTAAAATTAAAATATTGGCTACAACTTCTCGCTTTTCAAACAAGACGAGACAAATAGACTTTAAATAAATGCTTTGTATAATCTAAATCCAATACTTAATTGTAAGATTACTAATAATTAATCTTGAGTCTTTAATTAGCAAATTTGCACCATTGTTTGAGGGAAAAAAAAAGTTCGAAGCTTGGATTATGCTCGTGGAACAAAGCTTGAAGATGGATAAAAGCTTGATGTCAAGAAAGATCACGAGAATAATTTCATTTCAAATTTGACCCAATGTGCGCACACACGATAAAACTAGATACTTTTATAAAATTAGATAAAAGATTTATCAAAGGTTTTCTAAATTGCTGATAAAATTATTGACACAAAACTTTGTCTAAAATTTAATTAAAATCAATTTGTCGAAATATAGACTCGTAAAATGTTAAATATTGGACAAAGATCGTAGTAACATGATCTGGTAACCTGGTGGGATACTGCAGCCATCTAGTGGGCCACGGATTGCTAAATTTTATGGCTGCCATGGCCTTTGTCCGAGCAACGGGACATCACCCAACGGTTGACTGCTTATCAAGAACGTTACCTATAAAGTCTATTGTTGCCTTAAAAAATAAAAAATAAATAGTTATTATAAATATTAAAAATAGGAAACATAATGAAAAGAATCAACACATAATATATAATTTCTGTTGTTTCCTTTTCAAATATGGAGATCAAAAACTTCAGTATTAGGATTAATGACACCTTTATTTTTTTAATAAAAAGAAACAATATATATTACACTAAAGTAGGATTGAAAATAAAGTCAAGGACCATTTTTGAAACTACTAAAAGAATTTAAAAAAAGAAGTACCAATTTGATAGTCAAAAATTACATGATGTGAAAATGACACATGTGGTTTTTATTTAACAGTTTTGAAATATTAGTACACCATTTATTTTAAAGTTCATTCATCTTAAATTAGGACGAAAATTTGTGTTTCAAATTAATATCGCATATTGATAATTTTGAGTAAGGAACTGAAGAAATTATCATCGAAGAAAAAAAATAAAAGGTAAAAAAAAAACTTTAAACCAATTAAAAGAGTAAAAAGTCCCTAAAAAGAACATAGTCCGTCAAAACACAAAAAAAAAAAAAAAAGGATGGGCACTCGTTCCAGTCGTTAGAGCTATTTCCCAAAATCTTTTGGGGATATTTTTTATTTTGAGTTTTTCAATTAGTTTAGTTATTATTATTGTTATTATTACTAGCACGAGGAGACATGCCTAAAGGCACGTCCCCTTTTTATGTTAGATTTAAAAAAAAAAAAAGATTTCAATTATGATTTAATATTTTAATGTTGATAATTATTTTTTCTTATTATATAGTATTCAAGCGTGCATATTTGTAAATAGAATATTGAGAGATCTATATAATTACAATAATAAAAACTAATTATAGTAAAAATATATGACATGTGTACAATTTTCTCAAAAAGAATTTCGTTTTGAATATAGATAAGAAGTTTTTATAAACTTTTATTCCTGTATATTTTTCTTAGCCAATCTTTTGTGTTTTTATATTTTTCTTAGCCAATCTTTTGTGTTTTTTTTTTTATAAAAAAAGAAGTACCCGACAATACTAAAATATTTGATTAGAAAGATAAATAAAATATATGAATTTAAAAGAAATATAAGGAAAAAAACCACATCAACCATGTATGACCTCCCAAAAATTAACATATATAAAGTATACATACACAAAAAAAGCAAGCAATATTAAAAAAAGTGAAATAAGATGCAATAACATAAATAAACAATACTAAAGCATGAGCGTGAGAGAACGCATATGCCATGTGGAAAAATCTAGACCATTGCATTTCAAATTAAAAAAGGATTAGTTAGTATGGACCATTATTAATTACTTGGTTGAATAATTAAAAAAAAAATGCAACCGCATCCTACTTTTTATATATGTTATAGATTATAGATTATTATTTTGTTCTCTTTCTTTGAAGGCATTTTTGGTCTTGCCTTAGTCAAGATTAAGCATTGACTAGTGCATGGTATTAATTACTGGATAAAAAGTGAAAAAGACTGTAAAGCGCAATGAAATGGAATTAAAACATGTTTTATAAACATTACCAATCTCATGATACTATATAGAAAATAATTATTACCAGTTGAAATATAAGTATGACAATGGGCAAGCATTCTAAAAATTTTGCTCTTCCTTTTTACTCCTTTTTTTTCCCCTTGAATCAACAAGTATATTGGCATTGTCAATCTTCTTGGAATTCTTGAATGCTTCAAGAATATGTATCTCAATTCCCCATCCAACCAAGTATGGCTACAAACAATCAAGCACTAAAAGAGAATGCTTAATAATTCTCAGTGGAGTTAAAAAAGATCTAAATCTAAAATAAACCATCAAAGATTTATTTATAATACTATGGATTAACTAGGATTACGAAACTTTCCTATGGAGTTTACCGTGTGTCAAGCAATTAATCCTACAATATAAATTTTAGGGATAAATTCATGAATAGTCCTTGAATTTTTTCTTTCTCTAAAATTGGTTCATGCGCTCAATTTTGTCATATAAATAGTCTCTAAACCTAAAAAGTGTCTTATATGAATGATTCCTCTGTTAAATTTTAGATGAAAAAAGTTAATTTTGTCTTATAAATAGTTCTTGAACTATCTTCTCTCTCTATAAATAACTCCTAAGCTAAAACTTGTACTATATTTAGTCCTTATGCTAAAAAACATATGCTAAAATTAGTAATAATGTTAAACAATTGTATAAAAAAAATTAAATATGCAAAATTGTATCAAATGTGTTATCCTTAAACTAAAACTATATATATATATATATATATATATATATGCCAACATTAATTTCTTTGCTACATATATTTGATATTTTTTTTTATCTATTTATTGAAATATATAACTTCTATTATTTTTGGAAATGAGCATATTTTAGCCTACCATATTAATAAATATCCCCAAATTATTTTTATATCTCATATAATAGATTTATAAATTTATAAATATATTTTGTATTATATTTTAACCAATTTATATTCCTACTAACCCATCACTTTATTTATTTATTTTATTAGTAAAAATATCAAATTCGTGTAAAAATTCAAAGTAACCAACAAATTGAATTTAAAAAAACTAAACAAACAAAATGTTGAAACCAAACATATTCAAAATTCAACTAAGATGAGAATAATCGTATATACCTTAACCACTAGTTTTGAAATCTTTTAGTACCAAATTAAGGAACAAAAGTTCCCCAATATACCAAAATGTATGTCATAATTATTTTCTAACATTGTTTTATCTATAATAAGAAATAAAATATAATATTTTGCTTAGGGATATTCATATATTTAATAGGCATAAGTAGAATCACTATTTTCTTTTTAGTTTAGGAACTACACATCTGGTACAACTTCACATATTTAATATTTTTTATATATTTATTTAACAATATAAATAATTTTAGCATATTTTTTAATTTAGGGACTAAATATAGTATAAATTTTAACATATACACTATTTATAGAGAGAAAAGATAGTTTAGAGATCATTCATGAAACAAAGTTAGCTTTTTCCATCTAAAATTTAACAGATGGACTATTCATGAAACACTTTTTATGTTCATGGACTATTTATGAGACAAAATTAACTGTAGGGGCTAATTCAAGAGAGGGAAAAGAGTTTAGGGACTAAACATGAATTTATTCCTAAATTTTAACTAATCTAGAGGTGTCGATTCGGGCTACTTGACTTGGCCTATAAGGACCAAAAGGGAAAATAAGGTTGGGCTAGCCCAAATGAAAACTACCCTGGTTCTTAAAGCGAGTCAGAACCACTTCAAAAGAGACGGGTCTCAAAGTGGCCAATTTAACCCGACCCAAATTTACATTTTAAAAACTAATCATAGTCTAGCACTTTGGCAGTCAAAATAAATTATTAAAACAGAATTGTGTTATATTTATCTTAATATTTAAGATAAATCTTGGGAAATACTTCATATCATTTCAACACTTAAAATAAATAATTTCATATACCATATATAATGCCATTCAACATCATTAGGAAAGCTCTGCATGAGGTTATAGTGTATAGGCAATACCTAACAATCAATTTTATTAGTAGTGGGAGATCGAAAGTATTCAAAATAAATAAATAAATAAAATTAATGGAGGTAGCAAGAAGAGACAAATGGACTCATAATTCCATTTTCAATAACTTATTATTTAATTTAATTATCTTTTAGTTTAATTAAACATAATTATCAAACTTGATTTATTCCACTAAAATTCAAAACTTCAATTTTAAATCATGAACCATTATAAAGAAGTATTAAAAAACAATTTGAATCTCATCCATGTTGATTTAACCACTTCCTATAAGTTTGACCTTTATAATAATATTTGTAACTATAGCTAGATAAATTTAATTAAATCTCTCTAATTATTTTTTTTATCTTTGGTACAATTAATTCATGAATGGTAATTTATTTACTATTTAACCGCAAAGACGTTATTTGTTTATTTATCACCAATTGTATAAAATAGATTTGAGATCTTCTTTCCCTATGTCGGGAATTAATAGTCCTACAATATTATTTTATTCTACATAAGTTGTGCAATCTATATTTATAACTAGCGTTCCTAATTACCAATGTAATTATGTCTCTTAAATGTCAATTTTTTGATCACTAGATTGATTTATCAATAGACATAATATATAAATATATGAACTCACAATGTATAAGAAGCGAGATTATTCCATATATGAACCTCGTTAATGGAATTTAATTCTTTTTACGAGACTAACAAAAGAATTATAATTTTATTGTGGTCAATTTCAATGTATCATAAATACGCATATACTTTCTATTATTTAGCCACTACTATTTAATTTCTAACGATAATAAACAACACCTTAATCTAACAAAACAAAATGCCTAACTTTATTTACCTAATTTCCAAAATTGTGAAAAACATTTTAATGAACTTATCTTAAGCCTGAAAATTTTCTTATAAAAAGCTCAAAATTTGGCAACCCACTAATACTTCATTTGATAATGTCGTTTTAACTATATAGCTCCAACTGCTAGTGTAAAACTTTCACATATTATATTGTAAAGCAAAAATAGACTCATGTACAAAGCTCTCACATGCTATAATAAATTAGTTCTAACTTCTAGTTCTAACTATGTTACCAAACACACTCTAAATAACAATTCTTTATTTAGCAAGTACTTATTGACCATTCTAGCAAAAAAAGGGGTAAATTGCTTAATTAGTCCCTAACCTTTCACGAAAGTGAGATTTTGGTCACCAATCTTTTTGTTTTTTTAGTCCCCAACCTTTTATTTTAATTGTTGAGGGACCAATATAACTAACATTCGTTAATTTTTGAAAACAAATTAGAAAACCAAAAATAAAAAAACAAAAAATTAATACAAATCAGAGGAGTAGAGAAAAAATTGTTAGTGTCAGCTTCTCTCCCTCTCACCCCTGTCTCCTCTATTGGAGTCACCCCTGACGACACCTAGGTTTGCCACAAGGTGTGGAGCTTGGGTGGTCTCTGTTATCAGAGGAGTGCACCAACAGGGTCGCAATCTTGACTATGGGTCGTAATGGTTCATGACGGGGGTTGCAACAATGGCGATGAAAGGTCGGCTAGGACGGCGCTATGGTGATAGGTGGGGGCTAAGCAGACTCAATCTTTCGTGAAGGGAGAGGGGCCAAAGAGGATTGTGAAGGGAGAAGGGCTAACGGGGTTTGGGGGGCCTTCGCGAGGGGCGATGGCATGTGGGGGGTCGCCTGCTAGGGTTAGGATGGTTGGTGCTCCAGTGGGGTCGTCGGCGCGGGAGAGAGGCGGTGGGCGGGGGTGGCCTGACGAGAGAAGAGAGAGAAAGGAAGAAGATGAGAGGAGAAACAAAAAAATTAGAAAAATTGAAACTTTTGATTTTTTTGTTTTCTTTTTATCATTTTTTTATAATTTTGAATTATTTTGGGGTAAAAATCAAACTAATGGTTATGATTTGATGTTTTTAAATCAATGGTTATGATTTACCCTTAATTTTTTAAGGGATATAGAGGTAAATGATCTTTTTAAAAGTAATTTTTAAAATAAATGATCACAACTTTTTAAAATTAGGTAAATAGTAGTTTATCAGGAATAAATTGGAGTTTATCAAGTTTTACACTGATATACTCGAGGAGTTTATCAATTAAACTCAGTTTATCAACGATAATCGAGTTTAATACTGATAAACTCGAGGAATGTATCAGTTAAACTTAGTTTATTACTAACAAACGATTATTTAGCTAATTTTAAAAAGTTATGGTCATTTATTTTAAAAAGGCCATAAAAAAGACCACCCAACTCAATTTTTTATTTTTGAATGTATTTATTATTTTGAGGGTAATTTAATAATTTTAATTAAAAATTGATTGCCAGCCATTTTAACGGTCAAATTTAACACCGTTAAATTGATCCCTCAATAACTTAAATAAAAGGTTAAGGATTGAAAATTTTTTAAAAAAAGTTAGACACGAAATTGTCACTTTTGTAAAAAAAAAATTAAAAAATTATGGTCTAACGAAGCAATTTATAAAAAAAAAAAAAAAAAAAAGAACTTATCGTCTATGTTGCCATGCAGCGGTACCCATTCAAAATTCCAAACCAAAGGGCGATCAAGAGGGTAGCATTTAACCACCAAAAGTTGGCTGTGACATCTTTTGCAGAAACAAACAAGCAAAAACCAGCTTGTTTCCAATTGATGACATCAAGAACACCAAACTAAACAAGAATCAAACAGCTATTCAAAAGAGATAAAAGCACTAGTTAATCACAAAAGAATAAATTACACACAGTTTAGTTTTTCCACTCGATTCCTTTTCAGTTTTTCCTCTTTCTCTTTTTGTCAGAAACGCCGCCATTTCAGGTCCCCAATATATCTCTCTCTCGCATGGCGTCGTCGGCGCAGCTTCGGCTTATGTCCGATCTCAAGGCCATTATTAACGATCCTCCAGAGGTAATTCGAAATTCCGACACTAAAATCATTTCTGCAATTTCGGTTCGGAATTTGAATCGGAGTCGAAATTTTTGGTTTTTTTGGCTGGATTTGGAAATTTTAGGGTTGCTCTGCCAGTCCGTTGTCCGATGATAATCTTTTCGTCTGGAGCGCAACCATTTTCGGGCCTGATGAGACCCCTTGGGAAGGTTGATTTAGCTGAATTTTAAAAAGGATTTCTAATTGCTTGTTTGCCTGTTTGAATTTATTTTGTCTCCTGAATTTCAGTTTAGATTCAGTTTGTTTCGGTGTTAAAAATGGAAAATTCAGGTGGAGTTTTCAGTTTAAGATTGACATTCGGCAATAATTATCCTGAAAAGCCGCCAAGAGTCCGATTCACCTCCGAAGTTTTTCATCCTAATGGTTAGTTATAGTTAATCTTCTGTTCAACTACTATCAGACAGTTTCGTTTCCAATGTATGACCAAATAATTGTTATGAACTTCAAATTCAACATAATATTTATATTATCTTAAAAATGTCCTAAATTACATAGTTATTATTTTAATGATATTATATTTTGTATTTTATAATTATATAGTAATTATTTTTATGATATTATTTTAAAAAATTCTACTGTGAGTCATTTTAATTTAATAAAAATAATTGGGCCATTTCTTTCATCTTATTTATATGCCGTGATATTTACTTAAGAGCCAGTCTTAAATTAATGTCAAATAAGCTTTGCTATTAATAATTAGCAAAACAATAGAATTGTGAGTGAAATTGTGTCATAGTTACCGCTTTTTTTTTTCTTGTTTGTTGCAGATAATGTTAGTTTGTACTTGAATTCTTTGGTTTACTAACCTCTTTTTTAATTTTTTTAAATTTTTTTATGTGATGCTTCATTTATTATCCTGATATATTTGCTATTCTCAAGATTGCATCACGTTTTATTAGGGTGATTAGGGGTTTTATGCTAAACCGTTTCATTCTTGATTTATCTCTGATTAAGCCTTCAAGTATGGACTCAGCTGTTCTTTACTGATAGGAAGAGCACTAGTTAAGTGGTTGATATCAGTCCTTGTAACTTCTTTTTTGGCATATGTATTTAAGCTGGAGTATTTTTTAAAATATTCGTTGAAACAAGACATATGTGCATAAGTTCTGAGGGATTGTGGAGCATGATGAGGAAGTGTTGTTATATCTGGCTAGTGAGGCGCCACATGACATATATTAACAGCCATAGAATTGGGAGACTGTTGACTGTTCCATACTACAATAATATGCTCAGGATTAGAACCACAATTATTCTTTATGTAATTGTGTGGATCTAGACTGGATATGCTCTCTATGGAAATGGCTTTCTACTCTCTTCCCTCAAAAATTTTTTATAGAGGGAAATCTTGGAGGTTAGAGGTTGGTTGTATGACTTTCAAAGTGCATAACTGGGACAAAAATGCAAACTTTAGAGTGGGACTTGAACCTCCCTTAATTGAAGTCTGATGAGTCAGGAAGTCAGCATTTACTTGTTTAGGTTCAAGAACTGGTCCCTTCTTGTTTATGCCCCTCATATGCCTACATATAGTGTTTTCGCAAAGTCCTCATTGGTATTTGTTGCAGCCATTTTTTTTGCAAATCACGTCTCAGTTACATTCAACAATAAGCTTTACAGGGTAGTAGATTCCAATTTCCTCTATCCATGTTTTTATTCTCTTTTGTGGTGTGGAGGTGGGCAGTGGGCTGAATGGGTGCTTGTGATTTTCAAATGAAATCTCCTTTTCAAAGCTTTTCATTATTTCTGTTCATATGTCATTCCCGATGATATGCCATTATAGCATCTTTCTCTTCGGCTTCTACTTTATAAAATTCAGCCCATGTACCAAAATGTTCAATAATTCTCTTCTGTTTCATGTAATGTTTAATTATAAATGCCTATCTTTTTTTTTTTTTTTTTGACGTTGGCCATACAGTTTACAATGATGGTACCCTGTGTATGGATATAATCCAGGATGCGTGGTCGCCCTGCCACAATGTCTCTACAATTTTAACTTCTGTTCAGGTAATATTATTGCCAATCTCAATGGCCCACCACTTCATTCATCAATCTGTCCAACCCTAATCTTAATAACATGACAATGTGATTTTGCAACAAGGTTGATGATCCAGAGGCTATATTTACCTGCTCTATATTAGCTGATTCTTTCAATGTATAATTTCTAATTTTTCTAATTTCTAATTCATAATTTTTTGCAGTCACTTCTAACGGATCCTAATCCCGCGAGTCCAGCGAATCCCGAAGCCGCTCAACTATATCAACGCGATATTCAGGCTTATAACAAGTTCGTGAACCATTTTCATTAGATTACGTTTCTTCTTCTGGAATTATGTTTGCTGAAACTAAACTTGTAAGTTGGGAATTTGCAGGAGGGTACGCCGCTGTGCTCGACGTTCAATAGAGTGTTAGTGAAATCTGTTTAAAATTCTCTTATACCATCCTTGTAACTATTTAAAGAAAGCGTATTATTGCCTGATGCCTATACAGAAGTGTGTCTCACTCTGCATGTATTATTTTTGTTCAAATGTGTATTTATCATAGATCTTTTTTCTCTTCTTACATAATAACAACTTTCCCTCTTTTTTTTATTTTCATTCCAAAAAGAAAAAAAAAAAAAGAGGACGTTTGCACAAGTGATTGTATCATATCGGACCATATAGAATAGATATTCCTTCAACACAACATATGTCATGGACGGATAAACGGATGGCAATAGATTCGGTCAACATCTAATGTCTTCAACAATACAAACCTACTAATAGGGTGTTTGGTAAAGATAGTTAAAACCAACTTTTTAGTTCAAAACACTATGGCATGTAAGAGATTTATACTATAACAATTTTTTTCTTTTTACTGTAGTATGTGAAAGCTTTATAGGGTATTTGGAATGGTGGTGTAAACCATTGGTTAGAACTGTTTTTAATGTAGTATGTGAGTTTTATATTGTAGCAATTTTTTTTTTATTGTAGCATGTGAGAGCTTTTCATTGTTCATAACTGAGTTAGTGGTGTAAACTACCTTACACCAAACACCCTTTTAGACTATTTTTAATTAAAAAGTTGATTAGAATTAACTTTGTCGCTATCTTCAACGATACAAACCTACTAAATCACGATATGGTCAGAGGCGCTGAGGCAATGAGCCCTCACGTGAATGTCGAGATAAATGGCGGTTGCAGAAAACAACCTTCCTCCTAATTTTCAAAAATTGAAATGAGGAAACTTTCTTATTTTATTGATTATTTTTTAATTATCTGTAAAGGGTTATAAATAGGAGATTAGAATTCAAAAAGAAGGCCCTAAAATAATTGATATACAACATTTATCAAAACATCCTCTCAAAAAACGAAAGCGTCAACCCCATGAATCTGGAGAAGTACGATGCATTACAGGAAAAGGCTTACAATCTAATGATAAAGGATTTGGGAGTCGCATTGACTGGATCTCAAGCCCATTACTGGGGAAGAAATAAATCTTAACCTTTTAAATAAGTACTTTATCTCGAATTGATATTGATATTGTCACATTAATTATATCAAACACGAATTTATCATTATTGTATGGAAACACACCATCTAATATGTCTAATCTTATCAATCGGTGCCACACCTAGTACAAACTGTTGTGAGGACATTTTTTACAGTACCAGTAAAAATTAGTTGAAAATTCCATTAATTTATTTATGAGATTTATGGCGCTAGAATGAGACCGAATGGACCTATATAATTGAACCTTCAATAATCAATATTTAATTGGATAAAATTATTAGCGAATTGCATATTATTAGTAATTTTGGTTTGAGCTATTATCAAAAATCAAAGTTGTACTCTAAGTTTATGCAAATATATTTATAAGAAGAAAATTATACAATAAGCTTTATCCATCACCAATTATCACGTGATGTGACTTTTCTATATGAATATTCATAATTAAAGCTAGATAATAATGTTGTTAAACCTCTCTAATTATAAGAGAGGCTTTTGTCATAATTGAGCATTATATTTTTATTTATTTATTTATTTATTTTTACGTTGGAGTTGGTATTATAGTCCTTTGTTTTTTTTGTTTTTTTTTTGGGGAAAATTCTATAGTTGTGTACGCTGTTTTGCCTATTGCTAGAGTAAGATTTTTAGGCATTCGATTAAGTAATTGGGGAACTTTTTGGTCTGATGGTGCGCTATTTTAATATCAACAGCCATAGATTAGACGTTAAAATTTAGGGTGATCAAATGGATGAAAGAATTTGCTCTATTCAAAAGGCAAAACAAACTACCCGGCTGTAGAACTTTATCAATTTTTTTTTGGGTCAAACTAAAAGGTAGGAGGTAATTTTGCCATTTAGAATTTGTTCCCATTGCATTTAACATCCTCTTAATTCTAACCGAAAGAAACTTATAGACAATTAAATAGGAAAAAATAAAATATAGAAGAGAACAAGAAGATTTACTTAGTTTGGCAGTATGCTTACATCTACGGATACCATATAGAGAGTAATAAAGAGAAGAAAATATAGTATAGTTTTTCATTGAATAAGCTAGGTATTTATAGAGTTTCCAAAAACAATCCTAAACTAAGTTTTTTTTTAATTCAAATATTTTAAAAAAGAAAAAACTAGATTATGGGAAACTAACTAAATAACAAAAGGAAAGAAAATCTAAATTTCTAGTATTTACAAAATTTAAATCATTTAATTAATACCTTCATTAAAACTCACATATATGATACACCCATATTGGTTTAAATAGTGACTGCCCTTCCAAGAAAAGGAATCTTCATAAAATGTCAGCTCTAAGTTGCAAAAATAAAATGGAGAGCGATGGAAGATGACTGATTTGTAATCATGCTCTCTTATAATTGTACGAGTTATTTTGAATTATTTTTAGAATATTCTCACATTTATTTTTCTCGCGTCTATTTTGTGTGTTATTTGGTGTGATAATGTCTGGAATTAATTAAGTTTGGATTTTAGGTTCTGAGATGAAACATTGCATCTTCACTACTACAATCAGAAAACAAAATCAACATCTTAGATTACAAACAGACACAATTTCCCAGTCATTAACAAGCAAAAAACAAGCCCATTTTTGTGTTCAACGTTTTAGACCATCAAAAATAGGTGGTTATGGCATGCACATCACAATAATGGAAAGAAAAAGTAGAACATGGCATATGCTCTAGCGGTCTAATATACAAGAAATGGTTGATGAGCTTTCTCTTCTGCTGCCTCAAAATTCAACATAACAAATAAATGGCTTAAAAATTTTGTTATCCACAAGCATGTGTGCTGTCCGTGGATTTGTAGCTCTGCATTTAAATGGACAAAAAGTATGGTGATTGGTGAGGGCTCAATTCTGCTACAAAGGGATATGAAATGCACTTCAAACTTTGGGGGTCCTTCCTTTTCCATGTTAAGTTGCATTAGGTTTCCTTGAGCTCCCTCAGGACCCCACTTGAATTGATGGTTTTTGATGTGGGTCCCACCCTGTCTTTGTTTGGTATAATGTATAGCGGTAGAGAATTTATATTTCTTTCCATTTCCATCAATAAGGTGACCATCATTTGGCCAATGGATTGCACATAATTTGAGTCCATAAGCTGCTTGTTTACATCTACTACAAATTGCCAATTACTCACAGTCCATACAATCTAGATGATGCGGATGGAGTACCAGAAATGGAATTTATTTATGGATGTAGAATTGAGCTTTGCCCTGGAATCTTTCTGGCACTTGTGTCTTCTGTAAAAACTAGTTCAGGTTTTAGCTATTTGATAGACAAAGAATCTAACCCTCTGTTTGGCACACTGTTTCAAACTCTTTAGTTCGAACTATCCAGCTATAGTGTACAGGAAAAAAAAAAAAAGAAGCTATGTATAAAACTTACATATTATAGTGTTTTGTTTGAACTCTTTTCCAGTAAACTAATGGGATTTTATAAAGACTGTCCTTGGCAATACTAGACCTGGCTAATTTTTGAACCCTAAAAAATGAATTCAGACACCTTAAAAAAAAAGAGCGCATAAGCTAAGTATTGAATTTGCCTTATGATCCAAATTTGTTTGAAGATTGGAGTTTCTTTAAAAATATTGAGTTCAATTTTATAGAGTTTTTAAAAGATGGAATTTGGATATAAGTTTAGTAAACTGTTTGAATACACGTTTCAATATTAACATTTTTATTTTTGTTTTGAAGGGATCAATATAACAATTAGGAAAACACATTTGGCCGCTAAGTAAAAAAAAATCCTCTAGATTTAAAAATAGAAGACTTGTCGTGTAGGAGAACAAAGAAAAAAAAAAACTAAATATGCCCAATTCTGTTTTTTTTTTTAATAATTTAAAACCAGTATGATCTGGTGATTTTTTTTTTACTGCTCTGGTGATTCTTTTTACCCTACCACATATTTGTCTTTGAAAACAATTTAACCAAATGGTTAGCTATATTCTTGTTGTTTTCAACACTAGGATTCTTAATTTTTTAAAAATTGAGATATAATATCTGAAAGTAGAATGTAAATAAAAAAACCAAATTGTACCTCAAGCTGTTTACATAAGTTAGACATATAGGAGCTATTAGGTAAATTGGTGGGCAATTCTTTTTCTATCAGCGACTTCTATTTAGATTTATGATAAAAGAGAATGAAAAATAAAAAAAACCCTTCATCTTCTTCCTTCCTTCTTACTGAGACCACCAATCCCGGCATGGCGCAACTCCCCTTTCTAGGTTGGATGACCACCTCTCCCTCCACAAGGGTTGTTGCCAATGTTCCAAAACATCTTTGACGACGCTACAAATTCACTAATTGCCGATAACGTGTGCTTGCCCCTTTTTTTGTGCAACTAACCTAACCCGGCATGAGATCCCCTCACATTGGCCTCACCGCGATGCTAGCAACCACTTGTGGTGTGAGAAAAGCCTTCAATGTGCTACATCAACAACAAAATCTCTCACCCACTCTTCAGTTAGATCGCTCCTCCTCCCTCTTGCTTGTCAAGCCCCGAAATTCGAGAGGTGACGTGATGAATTAATTAAATTAAATAAATTAAATTGAGTGAGATTCGTCATTATAAAAAAAGTAATAATAATTGATTTAAAAAATATATATATATACACACACATAATCATTAGAAATCCAGAAACAGATAAATAGAAAAGAAAACGTTAGATAAATAAATCTCATTGGGTTCCACAGAACCCACTTTAGTGTGCACACATAGTACTAACAATATTAAATACAAAACCACAGTCCAAGAAAACATAAAGTGAATTTAAAATATTACATGCCTTGTTATAGATATCCTAAAAGATAATGTTCTAATCTTGCAATTTCCTTCCTGTGTCTTCAATCTCCCTAAGCTGAACTCCACCTAGTTGGGGGGGGGGGGGGGGGGGGGGGGAATTTTAAAACAAGAAAATGTGAGCGAAAGGCTCAATAGGACTAATTCTTAAAGAATTTAATTTAAACACATACATTTCATATTTAATCAAATGTTAAAAGTGGAACAAATAAATAAACAAATAATAAATTAAAACTTATTAAATTTATCCACATAGGATTAATTCATTATTCATCCATAGACAATCTCATTATTAGATTATAAGCAAAGCCAAATGAATCACCACCGAAGTGGCCCAGTTGGGTTTCAGGACCTGCCCCCAAGGTCGTGCTTCTCATGACCCGATCTTTATACATGACATCATGCTCTATTTTAGCATTCCAGACGGTACCAACTGATACGTCCGGTATCATTACATCATCATGTTTCATTTTACCAAATGTTCTCATTACATTCATTATGATCATCCATTATTTAACCAATAATGAAAATAAGTAATAAACTTCATTTCTTAAAAATCATAATAGGTTTTGTGATCAAACTTCCTTTCAAAACATGGCTACCAAGGAGAAGGGATAGAAGTCCTGCCTCGATATCCGTACCAATATCTGACACCGTAGTCCCGATCCGCTATACGTTAGCTCCACGAACAACCTTAAATGGAAACTAAGTTTATCAATCCCTAAGCTATCTCATGGTGTTTTAGTATGCCTTTAGTACTCACAAAATCATTTTAAGAGGTCGAAAACTTGATCTAGGCTTAAAATAGTAAAAACGGCCGAAAAAGGACATTTTTCACGAGGTTCGGTCGGCCTACCGGAACCCCTAGTTCTACCTGCCGAATCTCATAGTCCGGCATGCCGACCAACCAGGTCCAGCCTGCCGAACTTTCCCAAGTTTGGCCTACCGAATTGGAAAATCATGGGAGGTCCGAGGCTTCGATTCTCGGCCTCCCTAAGCTCAAAATCAAATCGAAACCTGTTTTTCCAAGTCCCAGAACAAATATAATGATCATAGATGATAAACAAACATAGTAGGACACATTTAAACTTATTTAAACAAGATTTCAATAGAAATTTCAAGAAAATCTAAAAATGAGGGAAAAAAGGGAAAACTTGATTCAACTTGAATTTCATGAAATTGAGCCTAAATTTTGAATGATTCAAGTACTACCAACCTAGATTAGGAGTTTCCTAAGCTCAAGAAACTTAAATCACCACATTTTAAGGAGATTAAAAGATTTGGGATAAAAATTTAAAAGTTTGAAATTTAAGGAAACAAACCTCGAATCAAAGCTCAAAATCATATTTGTAGAGTCTGAATTTGTACTTTTCACCTCCTAATCCAGCTGAGAATCAAGCCCAAAGCTTAAAATTTCAAAATCAAAATCAAAGACAGGGAGAGGAGAGAGAGGCAGCGTGGGAGAGGGGAGAGAAGAGAGAGAATGAACGTGAGGGAGAGTGAGGGTGAAAGAGGAATAGATAGAAAAGTGAGGGAAGCAACACCATCTTCCCAGCACAAGATTTTAAAATCGGGACACATCAGGCATTTGACAAATTGTTTTGTTTCAAAATTCAAAATAATACATGAAAATAATAAATGATGGATTAAATTTAAAATACCACAAAATAGTTTATTTAAGCTCAAGTTTTCATTAAAGCATATTAATTCACCATCTAATCACCATTTATGCATAATTAAATTTTTCAGGCGTTACATTGCTAGCCGTAGCTTCTTGTAGGGTTGTACATGGTTCGGTCTGGTCCTGAACCGCTAGGTTTTTGGGACCGGATTATTTTGACAGTTTTGAAAAATTTAGGATCGGACCGGATCATTTAAGGTATTTGGACCGAACCGGACTGGATCATTTTACAATGGTCCAATTCAGTTTGAACTGGAGTTTAAGAGTTTTTTAAGAGTTTCTTAAGAGATTTTTGTAATTTTTATACTAGATTTTATACTTTCAAAACTCTAAATATCTACGAAACTAAAAACTACATTTTGAAAATAAAAAGAAAATAACAAGCAATAAAAATAAAACACAACATTAATCAATCCAAACCAAAATATAAATAATACATTCATCCAAACTCCAAACTCTAAATATAATAATACAATCATCCAAATTTCAAAATTTAAATATAATAATATAACAATCCAAATTCCAAAATCTAAATAAAAATTAAATTAAAAGAAGGGTTTTTTTTTAGGAATCTAATAAGGATTGAAGTAGAATATGTATTTAATTTTTTTATTTATGTCTACAAAAAAGGTCCAATCCGTACTGCTGGTTCCAAATTTTTAAACCAGACTAGACTGGTTTGGGACCATTTTTTAACTATCCTAAAACAATGTCGGACTGGTCCGATCTGATGATTCAATTTTTTTTTTGTTGCAGCCTATCTTCTTGTTTGTTTGTTTGTTTGCCCACTTGCCTTCTTTTTTTTTTTTTTTTTGTTTCATGTTGGACAAAGTGTCATGAAGCTTTGTGTTAATTAGGTTTTGTATCACTTTTGAAGTCTAGTTATTCATGCATAGCTTCGATGTAAAAATTAAGCTTACGTTATTTATGATACCAATATATTCGACTTCGAAAAATGCAGAAGTGATGTTTACCTAAATCACCCTATTCTTTTTGTGTTAGGATTCTTACAAATCCTTTATGTTTTTAATTAGCATTTTTTCGATATAGATTAGTATAAATTTACTCTAATAACAACAAATTTAGAAACAAATTAAGTTTTGATCTCAAATTAAATTATAATAAGAAAATTTACCAAAATAACCTACATTATATAGATTCCCTTGAGAATCTTGATGGTAGGAGTTCATATATATATAGACATTTGTATTTCCGAAAGAACATATTTTGAAGAGCGGGGCATTTTGCTGTAATCACTATAATTAGAGGAATTTATGAATGGAAAAAAGTGTTTCAAGTATGTTAAATGCAATATTTAATTATTAATTGACGTCACAATGTGACAACCGTTATTTTTAACAGGTAAAAATTGTATATAAATTTAATTATTAGTGTGCCAATTTAGACTTTGTAAAAAAAAAAATTTTGTTTGCATTTGAAATCTACTTCATATTATTTATTCTACTTATTTTTAATTTTTCTAATTTTTTTTTACACTATTTAGTATAATTACCAATATACCCTTAGAGGCATTTTCCTTCAAAGTATTCCTGTAAATTCTCCCTTATCCCTTTTTTTGTTGTTTCTTACCCACTCTCAGTCACAAATCCCACATTCAACAGGATCTTGATGATATTTTTTCTTTCTTTTCTCTTTTTCTTCTTTTTTTTCTTCCTTTAAATCATCCTTCCTCTGTCTCCTTCTTCACTTTCTTCTTCTTTTTCTTCTTCTTCTTCTTCTCTGTTTCCATTTCCTCCCACGACAGTCACCATACCAAGAGTCCAAACCCCAAAATTCCACTCATTTTTCAACAGAAACCACATAAACTCCATCCTAGCGACTTATAGATCTTGGAAACAAGAGGATTTTGGTTATTAAAACAATATATTTGGCTTGAATTTGAGGTAAACTTTTCAAACTTAAAGCTTAGATTTTGATTATGTTTTGAGTATAGAAATATGTGGAAATGAGTTTATGTTGTATAAAAATGGTTATATATTGTTTATACATAGTTTTTATGCATAAAAAACTATTAGGAAACTAAGAATTTGATTAAAAAGCTTAGAACTCGAATTTTAGGTTCTCTGTATGAGGTTTTCTAGGAGAAAAATGACGTGTCGTTTTTTAAAAATGACAAAAATTCAATAAAAAGAAGCTTTAGATAGGATTCGAACCCCCAATGTCAAGTCAAGTAAAAAGAGGCCAAACCACTAGGACAATGATAGTTATTTGATATTTTATGGTTTGGAAATAATAAATAGTTTTCTATACAGGTTGTAATTTCAAATAATTTTATAAATATCAAACATTTTAATTATTTTAATTATAAATATTTTAAAATAGTATTATTTATTTTAAAAATCTAATTTAATATATTTTGTGCCAAAATAAAATTCATATATTTTTTATTATTTTATTGTTATTTTATAATTTACTGAAATTATATTAGAAAGGTGATATTTACAATTTTAATACATTAATGATTATGGCACACTAATAATAAAAATAAATGATAAAAATGATATAATTAAAAATTAAGATTTAAGTTAAAGTATGTTTATTTTATACGTTTTAGGATAACGGCATACTTGGAGCTTACATGATGAATTATGTAAGCTGAAAAATTATCAGTGGATATTTGTAAAGAGGTAGGGAATTTATTACTCATCTTTTATGAGGCTTTGATGAATTAAAATTTGGTTGTTTTACCTTGCAAGATATGTAAATAATATTTTGAATGTATATGATTATACTTTAACACAATGATGTGGAACTCGTCTAGTATTGTATAGTGAGGAACAAAATGACTTGACACATGTTGTAAATTAAGAAGCATGGTTAGGAGAACTAACTCTATAAATAATGATTGATTATAGAGGAATGGTGAGACATCAAGAGGGCGACGGTTACATCATTGAGCACGAATACCCTAAAAGGAAAAAATAGGGGGATGTGATGACGCTCCCTTGGGTCGAAAGTCCCAAAACACATTGTACAATAATCGACTTGGTGAGGACTCGAGGCTTGATGTCCCCTCACCGGAACACCCTTGGAATGTTTGAAGGGTGGCCAAGCGCGTCCATTTGGGTTTCGATGAGTTGAGTGATACTCTATTTAACGTGGATACTTGGAAACAGTGATGAATGGTAATATTTGTATATATGTATAAGTATAAAACTTGGTAATGATTAACTATGGTATCCACGGAATGTAAGCATAATAAACTTCATAATCTGGAGTATGATGTAAATTGACTAACCATGCAGTTTTAATGTGGTAATGAATAAAACCTTAAGGTAAGTAATTATTTTCCCTACTGGTCCCTATCATATATACATCTCTCAGGTGGAACTCAGTGTAACTTATCTAACAAGGAATAGGCAACAACATTGCTGGTTTCATGTTAGAAGATCTTGTTTATTTATAACTCGTATAAAACATGTAAGATTTGTATTACTTTTGTGATGGCTGTGTTAAGTTATTTGAGAATTGTACTATGGTGATGATGACTGTATTTTAAATATTTGGTGCTAAACTAAAACTATGGTTTGTATTTAAACGTTTATTTTTATTTTTATTTTTATTTAAAGACCCATGGGCACTATTCTATTGATTTGAATGATATTGAATTTAAGTTTGTTTTTATTTATTCAACGCTGTTAACCCCCATATAGAGGCGTTATAGAATTTTTGGTATTAGAGCCTAGGTTCGGTTAACCTAGGGGGTTTAGCACCACCTTAAAAATTAATCTTTTAAAATGGTTTTAAAGTTAAGTGTTAATGTCATCATCATTATGTACTAATCCTAGTTAAATTTACACAGCTAGTAGAAACTATGCCGTTAAGACGTCAAGTGCAATTGTCTGAACAGTCACAACCGGTCAAACATGCTCAAGAAGTTGAGCAACCTGAATCGATAGAACAAGCTCAAGAAGTTGAGCAACCTAGACGGGTAGCGTAGCCTCAACCAGCTACACCGAAGTAGATAATCTGGGACAAATTCTTCAAGCCTTACAAAATGTGCAAAGACAAGTAGAGGGCTCGTGATCCCGAGCAACGACATTTAACTCTATTGAAGGAGTTCATGAAGCAGAAACCCCTTGCATTTAGTGGAGAACCCAATCCTACCATAGCAAAACAATGGCTTAAGGTAGTCAAAAAGAAGTTGGATACCTTGAGGATCCCATAGGAGTTTTGGGTTAGCTTTTCAACATATATATTTCAGAGTAAAGCCGAAGAATGGTGGGATATTCAGAAAGATGACTATGATGTGCCGTACCTCACATGGGAGCAGTTCGAAACCATATTTTGCAACACTTTATTCCTTAGAGCCATAGGCAAGCAATGATGCGAGAATTCAAAAACCTAGTGCAAGGAGATACAACAGTTGCTGAATACCATGCTCGATTCATAGAATTGTCTTGCTACAATCCCTGAGCTGTATCTGATCCAATGGTGAGATGCGAGAAATTTAGAAATAACCTGAGGCCAAAAATCAGACAAATGATAGCTGCTGTCCCATCAACAGACTTTCTTGAACTTGTAGCTACGACACAAAGGACAGAGACATAATTAAACAACTCCTATGGAGAGTATAAGGGTTCTAGTGGGTGTCAAAAGAAGATAGGCAAGAAGGAAAAGTCACAAGGACAGGTCACTCAACATAGTGAAGTGACTATTGATGGTGGATCTTTTGGTAGTGGTCGTTTTCAGCCATACACCCATCATAACTAGAGGTGGTAATAATCATGTTCGTACTGTATTCGTGTCGGCACATTTACAGCACGACATGTTTAGCCTGAACACAAACACAATACAATTAATAAACGTGCCAAAAATACAAACACGAACACGATACGCCTATGGCACACGTAACACGGCACGACACGATTATTAAACGTCTTGTGACGGGTTGACACGATAACAACATGCATACGACACATTTATGACCCAATTAACTAAAAATTAAAAAAATAAAAAAATTTAAAAAAGCAATAAAAAAATTAATAAAAACACAATATCTAATTAATACTAACCTACTATAAATATTTCAAATATTTTTATTTTTAAGTTTAAATGTGTTATAAATAGGCAGGTCGTGTCGTGTCGTATTATGTTAACATGTTTACAGCCTGTTTAATTAAACATGTTAGGATGTGTTTAGCATGTTAGCACGAGTCTAGCTTGTTTATTTTCGTGTTATTCGTGCCAACCCATTTATGGCACAATTCATAAACATGCGGTCCAAACCTATTTATCTCGTGTAGTTTTCGTATCGTGTCATCGTGCAGTGTTTGAATTACTGGCCCTAGTCATAACTGTGGACAAGTGGGACATCTGAGGAGGAACTGCCCTAATCGCCCCGCACAATCATCATTTGCACCAAGGCCACAAGGAAGCCATTTTGGCTCCACTGTATGGGGAGGGAGTTAAAACCCAGGAGCACCCCAACAAAATGCTCTAGCTTCATAAATTTCAGCAACTCAACCTCGAGGGTTCCAGCCTCAGTACAACTACAAACAGCGGCCACAGGGCTCTAATTTCTATGCCAATCAGAATTTTCAACCAACTCCTCAGGGTTCGGTGAATCAAAGACCATATTTCATTGGGAGGAATAATAATAACAATGCAAGTAGTAGCCAAGGGAATCGGGGAAATAGTGATAAGGGAAAGGCACTAGCTCAAGCTTATGCAGTTATGGCTATAGCTGGACAAGCAAAGCAGGCTGATCACTCCATCGTAGATGGTATGATTCACGTGTCTCATTCTTGGGCTCATGTATTGTTTGACACCAGTGCCACTCATTTGTTTATATCTATGTTATTTGCTTTCGTACTGTAATTAGAAACTGAGACATGTAGTTCACCACTAACCCTTAGTATACCAATGGGTGGAGTAGCTGAAGCTTCCATAATTTGTAAATCAGTGTCTATTATTATAGGAGAACATAAACTATCAATTGACCTATATCTAATAACTATGACGGAGTTTGATATATTCCTAGGAATGGATTGGCTAACTAAATATCAAGTAATAGTAGATTGTCATAGGAAATGTCTCCCTTTGTTTACCAAGAATGGACAAGTCATTGAATTTCAGGCAAAGGCAGGGGTAGTGATGCCGACTCCTATGCTAAAGACTTGCATTGGAGGACGAAGGAATTTCACTAATCTTGGGACAATCTTTGCATAGAAGGGAGAACTTGTAACGCCCCTATGTGGGGGTTAACAGTTTTTAATGAGATAAAATAAAAATAAATAATAAAAGTAAAACCTTAAAAATAAAATTTGCCCGGGACTTAAATGAAAACTCTCAACTCAAAAATAAAAATATAAACGATAAATAAACCACAGTTTTAATGTAGCACCTTAAATTTAATAATATAAACTGTTGTCATCATCATTTTAACCCTCAACACATTATAATACAGTCACAGAAAGTAACAATTGATGCTTACATTATTATGAAGAACATTCTTTACAATTGAGCAGTCCCAATGTAATATAGTTACATCGCTTCCTCAACTATATTTCTCGTAGCCACCTCACACTTAGTGAGTCCTGAAAAGATATAAACATAAGGGTATGAGCAACACTATGCTCAGTAGAGAAAGCCATTACCCACCTTTAGGTTTTTATCATTACCACATTAAAATCTGCATGGTTAGTAAGTCACATCATATTTCAGATTATGAGGTTTATTATGATCACATCTTATGGATACCGTAGTTAATCATTACCAAGTGTCATAATTACACATTTATACAAATATTACCAATCATCATTGTTCCTAGGTATCCATGTTAAATTGAGTATCACTCAACTCATCGAGACCCAAATGGGCGCACTTGATCACCCTATAAACATTCCAAGGGTGTTCCGGTGAGGGGACATCAAGCCCCGAGTCCTCACCAAATCGATTCCTGTACAGTGTGTTCTGGGACTTTCAACCCAAGGAAGCGTCATCGCCTTCCCCCTATTTTACCTTTTAGGGTATTCATGCCCAAGGACGTAACCGTCGCCCTTTTCATGTCTCACAATTTCTCTATATTAAATCATTATTAATAGAGTTAATTTTCCTAACCATGCTTCTCAATTTATAACATGTGTCAATTCATTATGTTCCTCGCCGTACAATACAAGACGAGTCCATGTCATAGTTTCATATGTGATACACATATAATATCAGTTCAACATAGATATATATATATTGCGGCAAAACAATCAATTTTAATTCTATAAAAACCTCACAAAAGATGAGTAATAGAATCCCTACCTTTCAAGCTTATCAACAGTCTCTTAATCCTGGAATCAATTAACGTTAGCTCCATACTCCCTTGATCCTAAGGCGTGCATAAGGACAATTAAAACTAAAGCACAACATACAACTACATTCATAAAATTTATTTTAATTTAATCTTAGAATTTCAAGAAATAACCACTGCCCATAGAGGTATTATAAAGTTTAACAATATAAATTTTCTGTCTAGGGCATATACACTTAGACTTCATACATATGCTCCAAAATAGCAACAAACATATACTTAGGTTTAAGAACGCAAATTTGAATAATCCTTTAGTATAAAAGAAAATTTATAAATGAAAGACTAAATTTGTTCATAAGATTCTAACCTCGGATTATGGTTAGTTGGAAGCTTGAAATGGCTTCAAAACAGGTTCCTTTACTTCGGTATGACTGAAATTCTTGCTCAAATGGAGGTGATGGTGGCTGATTTTTATGGCTGCCTTGAAGAAGTTCTCTAAGTATTTTGCTTCAGCAAAGAAATGAGAAGAAGAGTGTGGGAACCGTGGAAGAAAAAGGAAGAAAAGATGAAGTCTTTGAAAAGAAGTGATAGAAACAATTATAGAGGAGACATGTTGAAGCATGTCACGGAGGAAATAAAGAAAATGAGGGTCAAGAGTAGTTGGAAAAGATATCCTTATGTCTCATCTAAAGACTTTAACACACATAATGCCAATATGACATTTTTGAGATTTATTAGAAGTTCTAAGGCTTTTTAGTAATCATACTAAATAAATATAGGAGAATTTTAGAAAACTTAAAAATAGATAAAAATAAATATTATAAAATAAATTTAAATGAAGCAATTTTTTTTTATACATTAAAAATTAATTTAATTACCTCAATACCCGTTAGAAGAATAACGGGTGTCACAGCTCTACCCCCCTTAAAGAAATTTCGTCCTCGAAATTTCAATTCAGCAATACTAGTAAAAATTTTGATTCCATTATGATTCCAATTCCGAGTCTAAACCGTTAATGTTGTTTATCTTCCAAAGTTAAGTTATCGTATCTCCACTTATTTACTTGCATAATAAATCTTACTCCTAAATCCCTCAATGAGAGTATTTCTGACAAGTTTCAACTTATAACACCGTATAATAGTCTAAGAATCTGATCAGGCATACATATTGACCATACCATGATTCCAGTCCTTCATTGTCCATGGACTGTGATTTACAATCACATTTAAAGAGATTGCCAGAGAAATTTTATATACTTCATCTTTAGGTTCCTTTTCCTTTTTGAGTAAGGAAAAGTCAAATATATTTGATTTCATACCTCAACTAATAAACTAAAACATAATCATAAAACATATATCACAAACACTTATATTCAAAACCATACATTAAACTTATTCATAGAGATATTAAACGGAATCTCTGGTTGTAGACAAACCCGACATATTTTTCATTAAACAGCTATCATCATGACACAAACATTCAACCCAAATAATATACTCATATTTCATATGGAATATCCCCATAACTGACTCTGGTACTTCCACATAATATTAACAGAATATTACACATTACAAACATAATACGGATACGTTTCGAGAGTACAAGGCACTCCGTATACCAGCTATCCATATCATGCATGCTTATAGAATACAAAAACATCGATAAACAAAAGATCGGACCTTAAGAAGGATGCGTTTCGAGAGCATCAAGTACTCCGTATCCAGCCATCCCGGCATTAGGCTCAATGAATCTAAAAGATTGAACAACGACGTACCACAAGAAACACAGAATACAAGACAAACGGTTATTCGCAACACACGAAATACGGACACACATGCCTATATGCCAAAGATAAAACAAAAAGATTACAGATGGAGATTCAAATCAATTGGCCGCTCCCGGCTTTCCCTTTCCCATTCAAGCTTGGATGTTGCAGTGTCGGATTCTGGATGTATGATTTGCATTTTATCTATCAATTCCTCAACTGTTGAAGCAGTAACAAAGATTTGTCTCTCCGATTCTGTAGTGATGTTTTCTTCCACAGCGTAATCTAGAAATTTCAAAAGACCGTCATAAAAACCATTTACATTCAGCAGTCCCAAAGGTTTGGAATAAAAGCCCAACAATTGCCCACAAGCAACTATAAATATTTCCTCAAGAGTACCTAGACCACCAGGTAATGCTATAAAAGCATCAGAATTATAGATTATGTCTTTAAAATTTTTAGGGATACTCCTGACTCCTTCTCCCTTACCTATGGCTTCCTTACAAAGGTTTCCTTCAACTGGAATATGAGGCCAAATTCTTACATCAGTAGCGTCACTAGACCTAGCTGCTAGTGCCATATTTACCATCATTTTTATACTACCACCCCCATAGATTATGTTAATCTTCTTGCGTGCTAGGACTTGCCCTAAGTGATTTGCAGCTTCTAAATAGGCTTTATCTTTTCCAAGGCTGGAACCACAAAAGACACAGACATTCTTTATTTTCTTCGTGGACTGGGAGGTAGACATATTTGGTTTATAGAAGTGGTTGCTTAATGTCTGCTCCACTTAGACTTCGGGTTCTACATGAGATTTTAAAGATGAGAAATATACAAAAAGGGCTAAAGAGATAGACGAGTAGGTAATGAAAAGGTAATCCAAAGATTTAAACAAAATCTTGTGCGGATAAGAAAGTAAGATAAGGTGATTGATAGTTTATAGAAAATCTGATTCACTTTTTGAAAAAGATTAGACACTAATTGTATAACTTTTGACAATTGAGAACAATTCGACAAAAGACCCTCTTGACACAACTGTAGACTTTTTGACAAATATACACCAAGTCTAGAAATTTAATATAAACGACAAATACTGTAGAACTTTTGAAATTTGAGACACAAATCTTGAAATATCTGGATAAGTTTTTCAAAATTCAAACATATTACTGTACCGTATGTGACGTGTCTGATAAGATAATATATTTTATTATATATATATTTAAGAAAATCATAAATTAAATAAGATATTAACACTTACTGTATCAATCTAATAATCACAATTATTTCAAACACAAAAGCAAATATTTTGAGTAAAAGAAAAACACAAACTGTTGAACATCAGCTAAAACTGCTTCAAATAAGCAAAGACAAAATAACCTTTATAGTGCGATGACTTATTCCCCATCCAGTTTTCTTATGGCTTGGCAAACAGGATCTAAAAATACCATATTCCTGAGGCGTTGTCTTTCTGTATAAAATTTAGGCCAGAGTTTAAAAATAGCTCCTTGAACATATCCACTAGGGTGACCGTGAAGAGGAGGATGGATGCTATCCAAGTTCTCCTTTGAAAGTCCATCCCTACAAAACCTTATTTTATCCTCTCTATTCGTAGACATATAACCAGGTGAAGTACATTTACCGTTACAATTTTGTCTTCCACATTTGTTACAAGTGACCACGATGGCACGAGCTCTTCTTTTCATTGCACTACGACTGGTACCTGTTCCTGGTAAACCGACATCTTGACTAAAGTCACTCGGACGGATTTTCCCCTCTATTAACATTCTCACATCACAAGGGATACCAAAACGCATAAGAATCCACAACCGAGTAATTCTAGCCTTGTATTTCTTTCTGAGAATCTTTTGGGAGAGTGATGGGAAATACTTTCTCAGGTGTTGGTACTTTGGGTCCATGATGAGATGAAAGAAGAGTAAATAGAAAGGAAAAATTAAGATAGTAAATTGCAGAATCCTAGAATTCCTTCTTCTTTTAGAGGAAAAGAAGAATTTCTAATGAAAAAGAAGAGGATTTGCGATTTAGAGAGAAAATAACAAATTAAGAGAGAAAAAGTGAACTCGGAGAAATAAGCTCCTATGCACAGTAAACGTATTTGTAAACATTAATTAAACCACTGTATATGACACGTATAGAGACCACGTGGGAGAGACAGTATGAATCAAACTGATTTAAGATTTGAACTAGGCCCAAATGTTCTTAGTTGAAAATGGTCAAGTTGTTTCGGCCTTAACACATTTAGAACGAGTTAAATAACAAACATAAAATTGAAAACCAATTTGTATAAATCTTAAACTCAATTTAAAGCCCACTATAGATAAAGTTAACTATGAACAACAAATCTAATTTAACGACAACAAGGATCTTCCTGAATGATATTTAAAATCATTTCATAACAACATAATCTTCCAGCAATTCGAATAATTTTGTTTTAATCAAAACCTTATTGAACAATGCATACACCCATATGTTATTCCTAATACTCAACATCTATCAATGGATTCATCATCATTACTACCAAGGGTTTAGAATGCGACTAACCTTGAAATCAATACGATTTACGTCTTTCAACGTAGACCATATCAATGAACAAAGACACTTGATGTTACTACTTAAGAACATCTATAATCCCCACAATTCTACTTATACAATATATAATTTCCTCATATAACAAAACCTTAGGTAACCAAAAGATTCACTGATACACTTAAATACAATGTACGTAACAAAATATTCCAATTTTGAGATTCATGCATTCTAGACTTTACACAGTCTCAACAGACCAAAAGTCTAACATTTATCTCTCTCATGATTCAATACCATGATTTCCAACTTATATCATATTCCTCAAATAAATAGAACTTTCAAGAAAAGACATTGACACTTATGTGCTCCATCGAATCCACACATAATCATTACTTAGGTTTGAATCAATTACGAAAAATATGCCAAACTTTAAAATCAATAAATCAAGCCTTATATTTCTTATTGTTTTTCACGAGACAAAAGGCTTTTAAATCCTCGTATCTATACGAATTTCTCATCGTTTATACGAATTAAATATGCTTATAGATCCAAATATTATACGAATCTCTCATAAGCATTCTACTTATAAACTCATTCCATATAATTATCATTCCCTTATAACTATTAATACTTTCCTTCTATATAATTATTGTACTCATATAACTATTGATATTTTCATTCTATGGCCTTTCCATGTTACATCCTTCTAGACTGTATAAATCAATGTGAAGGTTCATTTTGATGATGACAATGAAAATTCAGCTTCAAAACCATCTCAAAAATATATTTTTTTAAAGTGGTGCTACACTCCCTAGGTTAACCGAACCTAGGCTCTGATACCAAAAATTCTGTAACGCCCCTATGTGGGGGTTAACAGTTTTTAATGAGATAAAATAAAAATAAATAATAAAAGTAAAACCTTAAAAATAAAATTTGCCCGGGACTTAAATGAAAACTCTCAACTCAAAAATAAAAATATAAACGATAAATAAACCACAGTTTTAATGTAGCACCTTAAATTTAATAATATAAACTGTTGTCATCATCATTTTAACCCTCAACACATTATAATACAGTCACAGAAAGTAACAATTGATGCTTACATTATTATGAAGAACATTCTTTACAATTGAGCAGTCCCAATGTAATATAGTTACATCGCTTCCTCAACTATATTTCTCGTAGCCACCTCACACTTAGTGAGTCCTGAAAAGATATAAACATAAGGGTATGAGCAACACTATGCTCAGTAGAGAAAGCCATTACCCACCTTTAGGTTTTTATCATTACCACATTAAAATCTGCATGGTTAGTAAGTCACATCATATTTCAGATTATGAGGTTTATTATGATCACATCTTATGGATACCGTAGTTAATCATTACCAAGTGTCATAATTACACATTTATACAAATATTACCAATCATCATTGTTCCTAGGTATCCATGTTAAATTGAGTATCACTCAACTCATCGAGACCCAAATGGGCGCACTTGATCACCCTATAAACATTCCAAGGGTGTTCCGGTGAGGGGACATCAAGCCCCGAGTCCTCACCAAATCGATTCCTGTACAGTGTGTTCTGGGACTTTCAACCCAAGGAAGCGTCATCGCCTTCCCCCTATTTTACCTTTTAGGGTATTCATGCCCAAGGACGTAACCGTCGCCCTTTTCATGTCTCACAATTTCTCTATATTAAATCATTATTAATAGAGTTAATTTTCCTAACCATGCTTCTCAATTTATAACATGTGTCAATTCATTATGTTCCTCGCCGTACAATACAAGACGAGTCCATGTCATAGTTTCATATGTGATACACATATAATATCAGTTCAACATAGATATATATATATTGCGGCAAAACAATCAATTTTAATTCTATAAAAACCTCACAAAAGATGAGTAATAGAATCCCTACCTTTCAAGCTTATCAACAGTCTCTTAATCCTGGAATCAATTAACGTTAGCTCCATACTCCCTTGATCCTAAGGCGTGCATAAGGACAATTAAAACTAAAGCACAACATACAACTACATTCATAAAATTTATTTTAATTTAATCTTAGAATTTCAAGAAATAACCACTGCCCATAGAGGTATTATAAAGTTTAACAATATAAATTTTCTGTCTAGGGCATATACACTTAGACTTCATACATATGCTCCAAAATAGCAACAAACATATACTTAGGTTTAAGAACGCAAATTTGAATAATCCTTTAGTATAAAAGAAAATTTATAAATGAAAGACTAAATTTGTTCATAAGATTCTAACCTCGGATTATGGTTAGTTGGAAGCTTGAAATGGCTTCAAAACAGGTTCCTTTACTTCGGTATGACTGAAATTCTTGCTCAAATGGAGGTGATGGTGGCTGATTTTTATGGCTGCCTTGAAGAAGTTCTCTAAGTATTTTGCTTCAGCAAAGAAATGAGAAGAAGAGTGTGGGAACCGTGGAAGAAAAAGGAAGAAAAGATGAAGTCTTTGAAAAGAAGTGATAGAAACAATTATAGAGGAGACATGTTGAAGCATGTCACGGAGGAAATAAAGAAAATGAGGGTCAAGAGTAGTTGGAAAAGATATCCTTATGTCTCATCTAAAGACTTTAACACACATAATGCCAATATGACATTTTTGAGATTTATTAGAAGTTCTAAGGCTTTTTAGTAATCATACTAAATAAATATAGGAGAATTTTAGAAAACTTAAAAATAGATAAAAATAAATATTATAAAATAAATTTAAATGAAGCAATTTTTTTTTTATACATTAAAAATTAATTTAATTACCTCAATACCCGTTAGAAGAATAACGGGTGTCACAGAACTAAAGAGGAGCAATCCATCCTCTCACACTCCTGTGGTGGATGAATTTTCAGATGAATTGCCTAGACTTCTGCCTAATAAAGAAATTGAGTTTGTCATTGACTTAATTCCAAGAGCAGCTCCTATTTCTATTGCTCCATATCGAATGACACCTGCTGAGAAGGTGGAATTAAGAAAGCAGTTGGTCGAACTACTAGAGAAAGGATTTATTCGACCAAGTACATCACCTTGGGGAACTCCAGTGCTTTTTATGAAGAAACATGATAGATCATTGAGGCTCTGTGTCGATTATCACCAGCTTAATCGACTGACTATCAAGAACAAGTATCCTTTGCCCTAAATTGATGAGTTGTTCGATCGGTTAGGAGGATCTCACTACTTTTCAAAGATTGACTTACGATTCGGATATCATCAACTAAAGATAAGCGAAGAGGACATTCCAAAGACGGCTTTCCAGACTTGCTATGGTCACTTTGAGTTCTTGTCATGCCTTTTAGGTTGACCAATGCACAGTGGCTTTCATAGACTTGATGAATCGTGTCTTCCGACCATACTTAGATCAATTTATCATTGTCTTCATAAATGATATCTTGATTTATTCCAAAACTGAAGAAGAGCATGCTGAGCATTTGAGGATTGCTCTACAAACATTGAGAGAACACGGTCTTTGTGAAAAGAGAGAATGTGACTTCTGGATTACAAATGTTAAGTTCCTAGGACACGTTGTCTTTGAGGCAGGCATTTCAGTCGACCCCTCCAAGATTGAAGCAGTGCTAAATTCAGAACGACCTAAGAACGTATCAGAGATTCGAAGTTTCCTTGGATTAGCTAGATACTATTGGTGCTTTGTGGAAAACTTTGCAAAAATTGCCTCTCCATTGACAAGACTCACAAGAAAGAGTGTCAAGTTCATGTGGGATGACAAATGTGAAGAAGCATTCATAGAACTGAAGCAAAGACTCACTAGTGCACTTGTGCTAATCATACCCAACAACGAGGAGCCTTACACAATGTACACTGATGCCTCAGGAAATGGTTTGAGTTGTGTGCTAATGCAGCATAGATGAGTAGTTGCCTACTCCTCACGCCAGTTGAAACCCTATGAGAGCAACTATCTTACACATGATCTTGAGTTAGCTGCTGTGGTTTTTGCATCAAGATTTGAAGATGTTATTTATATGGTGCAAGGTTCGAGCTTTATACGAATCATCAAAGTCTGAAATATTTGTTTACTCAAAAAGATCTCAACTTAAGGCAACAAAAATGGTTTGAATACATGGTGGATTACGACTTTAACATCCAATATCATCCTGGAAAAGCAAATGTAGTGGTAGATGATCTAAGTCGTAAGAACAACGGAATCATGGCCAGCCTAGCATTGGAGGATTGGAGGCGAGCAATCACCATCGCCAACTTTAATTTACAATCTTATGAAGACAACAAAAGAGCTTTTCTATTCAATGTGATAGCAACTCCTACGTTAATCCAGCAAGTAAAACAGAGACAATGGCATGATGAAGGATTACGTAAGGTTTGGGAACAAATATAAAATGGTGAACAACTGGATGGATGGTAGATTAAGCTGGAAGGTTTCTTACTTTACAAAGGGAGATTAGTTGTTCCAGAGGATCCTTACCTCATACATGCAGTGTTGGATGAAGCACATCGTTCAAGGTTCGCTATTCATCCTGGAAGCACTAAAATGTATATGAATATGAAGGACAATACTGGTGGCGAGGAATGAAACGAGATGTAGCAGCCTCTGTCTCTAAGTGCATGACGAGTCAGCAGGTTAAAGCATAACATCAAAAGCCTAGAGGCGAGTTAAGGAGCCTACCTATTCCAGAATGGAAGTGGGATCATGTGACAATGGACTTTGTTACCGAATTTCCTAAGACTCAAATAGGGCATGATGCCGTTTGGGTAATTGTGGATCGTTTAACTAAAACAGCTCATTTCATCCCAATCAAAACTAGTTACAATGTCAAAGTGATGCCAATTGTATGTGGAGAAGATAGTGACATTACATGGTGTACCAACATCAATAGTCTCTAATAGGGATACATGTTTTACATCAAAGTTTTGGAGAGGATTGCAGAAAGCTTTCGAACACAACTGAATTTCAGTATAGCCTTTCATCCTCAAACAGATGGACAATCTAAACGTGTTATTCAGATTCTCGAGGATGTGCTTCGAGCTTGTGTGCTAGACTTTGGAACCAACTGGGCTACGCAGTTGCCATATGTTGAGTTCGCATATAACAATAGTTATCAGGCAAGCATTGCAATGGCTTCATATGAGGCTTTATATGGTAGACCCTATAGATCTCCATTGTGTTAGGCTGAAAAGGAAGAGCACTTAGAACTTGGGCCTCAGTTCATTTGAGAAACAACGGATAAGATCTAGATTATTCGTGAACGTTTGAAGACAGCCCAAAGTCAACAGAAGAGCTATGCGGATAAAATGAGACAGCCTTTAGAGTTCATAGAGGGGACTTTGTGTTTCTAAAGGTGAAACCAAAGCGTGGTATATCTCGATTTGGTGTTAAAGGAAAGTTAGCACCAAGGTACACGTGACCATTCGAGATTATGGAAAGAATTGGAACACTGGCATATCATTTAGATTTGCCACCACAGTTGTCTCATGTACATAATGTATTCCATGTATCGATGCTGAGAAAGTATGAACCTGACCCTTCACATATGATCATGTGGACAGAAAGTCCCAATCCAGGGAGATATGACTTATGAAGAAGTTCTTGTTCAGATATTAAATCATGAGGTAAAAATGTTACGACATCGTGAAATTTCTTTAGTGAAAGTGATGTGGTAATATCATGATGTAGAGGAAGCCACATCGAAACTTGAGTCTGAGATGAAAGAGAAATATCGATATTTGTTTTAATAGTGTAATCAATTGTAGGAAATTTCGAGGATGAAATTTCTTAAAGGAGGGGAGAGCTGTGACAATCATTACTTTTAACGGGTAAAAATTGTATATAAATTTAATTATTAGTTTGTCAATTTAGACTTTGTAAAAAAAAAATTGTTTGCATTTGAAATCTACTTCATATTATTTATTCTACTTATTTTTAATTTTTCTAAAATTTTTTTACACTATTTAGTATAATTACCAAAATACCCTTAGAACTTTTATTTAATTACGAAAATGTCATTTTGGCATTTTCCTTCAAAGTCTCTCCGTAAATTCTCCCTTATCCCTTTTTTTGTTGTTTCTTACCTACTCTTAGACACAAATCCCGTATTCAACGGGATCTTGATGATATTTTTTCATTCTTTCTCTTTTTCTTCCTTTAAATTAGGGCCGGCAATACGGGTTGCGACATGATGACACGAATCTGACACATTTTTTTGCGGGTTAGTGTCAAAAAATTTGACCACGGGTCATTTTAGTGTCGACTCGAAACTGACCCGTCAAAAAACAGGTCGTGTTCGGGTCAACCCGTGTAACACTAAAATGACTCGTTTCTGACCCGTATTTAATTAATTAACTTTAAAAAAATTAGTATTATTTCATATATAATATAAGCTCTTAAAAGATCAAACCCTATCTCTTTTTTCACTCATCTTCTTGTTGAAGTGGTATGAAACTCTTCTAATTTTTTTTTTTTTTTAATATTATATATATTAATGTAGGCGAGTTAGAAGCGGGTTGCGGGTTACAATCGGGTTACGGGTCAAAAACGGGTTGCGGGTCATTTTTTTTTACACTGTGTATAAGAAACGGGTTGACATGGGTCGTGTTCGTGTCAACCCGTATCAAAACGGGTCGTGTTCGGGTTGAGAATTCTCAACCCGTTCGTGTCACGAGTCGGGTTAGTGTCGACCTAATTTTGTAAAAATAACTCCAACCCGACCCGCCAACCCGTTTTGCCACCCCTACTTTAAATCATCCTTCCTCTATCTGCTTCTTCACTTTCTTCTTCTTTTTCTTCTTCTTCTTCTTCTTCTTCTTCTTCTTCTTCTTCTTCTCTGTTTCCTTTTCCTCCCATGACAGTCACCATACCGAGAGTTCAAACCTCAAAATTCCACCCATTTTTCAACAGAAACCACATAAACTCCATCCTAGCGACTCATAGAGCTTGGAAACAAGATTATTTTGGTGATTAAAACAACATATTTGGCTTGAATTTGAGGTAAACTTTTCAAACTTAAAGCTTAGATTTTGATTATGTTTTGAGTATAGAAATATGTGGAAATGAGTTTATATTGTATAAAAATAGTTATATATTGTTTATACATAGTTTTTATGCTTAAAAAACGGTTAGGAAACTAAGAATTTGATTAAAAAGCTTAGAACTCGAATTTTAGGTTTTCTGTATTAGTTTTTTCAGGTAAAAAGCGACGTGTTGTTTTTCCCATATAGAAATTCAATAAAAAAAGCTTTAGATAGGATTCAAACCCCCAACCTCAAGTCAAGTAAAAGGAGGCCAAACCACTAGGACAAGGATAGCTATTTGATATTTTATTGATTGGAAATAATAAATAGTTTTCTATACATGTTGTAATTTCAAATAATTTTATAAATATCAAACTTTTTAATTACTTTATTGTTATCTTATAATTTAGTGAAATTAAATTAGAAAAGTGATATTTACAATTTTAGTACATTAATGATTATTGCACACTAATAATAAAAATAAATGATAAATTGATATAATTGAAAATTAGGATTTAAGTTAACGTATGTTTATTTTATACGTTTTAGGATAACGACGTACTTGAAACTTACGTGGTGAATTGTGTAAGCTGAAAAATTATCAGTGGATATTTGTAAAGAGGTAGGGAATTTATTACTCATCTTTTATGAGGCTTTGATGAATTAAAATTTGGTTGTTTTACCTTGCAAGATATGTAAATAATATTTTGAATGTATATGATTATACCTTAACACAATGATGTCGAACTCGTCTTGTATTGTACAGTGAGGAACAAAATGATTTGACACATGTTGTAAATTGAAAAACATGGTTAGGAGAACTAACTCTATAAATAATTATTGATTATAGAGAAATTGTGAGACGTGAAGAGGGCGGCGGTTACGTCCTTGGGCACGAATACCTTAAAAGGTGAAAATAAGGGGAGGTGATGACGCTCCCTTGGGTCGAAAGTCCCAGAACACACTGTATAGGAATCGACTTGGTGAGGACTCGAGGATTGATGTCCCTTCACCGGAACACCCTTGGAATGTTTGGAGGGTAGTCAAACAAGCCCATTTGGGTTTCGATGAGTTGAGTGATATTCTATTTAACATGGATACCTAAGAACAGTGATGAATGGTAATATTTGTATATATATGTATAAGTACAAAACTTGGTAATGATTAACTATGGTATTCACGAAATGTGATCATAATGAACCTCATAATCTGGAATATGATGTAAATTGACTAACCATGCAGTTTTAATGTGGTAATGAATAAAACATTAAGGTGAGTAATGATTTTCCCTACTGGGTATGTCGATGCTCATCCCTATCATATTTACATCTCTCAAGTGGAACTCAGTGCAACTTATCTGACGAGGAATAGGCAACAACACTACTGGTTTCATGTTAGAAGATCTTGTTTATTTGTAACTCGTACAGAACATGTAAGATTTGTATTACTTTTGTGATTGATGTGTTAAGTTATTTGAGAATTGTACTATGGTGATGATGATTATATTTTAAATATTTGGTGCTACACTAAAACTATGGTTTGTATTTAAACATTTATTTTTATTTTTATTTTTGTTTAAAGACCCATGGGCACCATTCTATTGATTTGAATGATATTGAATTTAAGTTTATTTTTATTTATTCAATACTGCTAACCATCACATAGGGGCATTATACACAATATTTTACAACTACCCATAAAAAAATGACAACTCATAACTGATACAAGAAGTTGATATTAGAGTCAAGTCTATGTGTTATTTCCATTCCATTACCCAAAAAAAAAAGTCCCTGCATTATTAGAAACAACTAGTATTAGAAAAAGAACCCATCACCATTTTTTTATAGACCCGTTTGAATTTTTGTAAAAGTAAATTCCAAATACCTTTAGCTAAGAACATACTTCCCCAAAAATGAAGAAACAGGCTTGTCCAATGCCAATGCCAATGCAAAATCTCAATCACCCTCACCTAGCTAAAGACGGCATGAAACATATCACAGATAGCATAGTAGGAAGAACAGATGGAAATAATTTAAATCGTACTATGTATGTAACGAATCTAGCACTCACAAACCATTCAAAACAGGTACAACCACTTTTACAATAGTACCGTATTAGTCATAGCATGTGTAAATCCTTATCATCAATAGTTGTGAAACAAGAAAAGAAAAATATGAAAGGGTCCAAAAACAATTAAAGACTTAACTTTTGTTATTAGGAATCCTGTTAACATGGGTCCTAACGTTGTTGGTTAGTCCAATCTCTGCACCCAAATTACCAGCAAAAACCGAGACAAAACTATAAAATTGTCCAGATAGCTAAAGCCATTTAATAAACAAAATAATTGAGATAAGACGATGTTTAAGGATAGCTTTATCCAGAACCCATAGGAGTCTTTTCAATCCATGGTCACGCTTGAAAAGCTTATTTGATTACTATTTTGTTTTCACAATTTAGTGGTCAATCTAAACTTTTATGTGTTAGGGTTCGTTTAGTTTGCTGGTTTGGAATGCTGTTGTTTAAAATCTTATAGTTTGAACTGTGAGTTTTAAACCATATGTTTTAAACACTGATTTTGAACTAACATTTGGAATGATAAAATTTAAAGCAAGAATAAAACATCACATTAAGTTGTTCTTAGTATTTAAAAAATTATGGTTTATTAAAAAAAATGAAAATGAGAATAATTTTTACCGTAGAAAATAGTTCAAACCGTGTGAATTAAAAGGAAGTAAAGTTTGGTTTTTAGGTGTTTTGACAAAACTACTTTCATAATTTGAACTAGTCTCAGTTATTATTTCACCAAACGTTAGTTTGAACCGCCTTTATGGTTCGAATTAGCCTAAACCCATGCACAATTTTGCTTATTGAAAGAGGCATTTCCATGTTCAATGTTCGAATAATTATTAGCATATACATCATATAAAGCTTTTGAACAGAAAACACAGATAAACAGAGGATGACCGACGTCTTGATCTCTTAATTTAATCAAACATCTAAACGCCGCCTACATGTATGCATCTCTATGATAACAATCATAGAGGGCAAAATATGTATATTATATCACAATATACAATACTATTTTATATGTGTATATGACATCAATCTTATCCAACCTGATTAAGCTTTTATTAAGTGGAGGTCCCTCTTATATCGCTGATGCTAACATGTCACATTAGATCCATTCCATTAGACAATCCATTACATTAGAGGACGACATTATTGAGAAACATATTACCATTTGATCTTGTTTTCAAAATAGGTGAAAATGTTTTTGTTTTAAAAAAAGAGAATTTTTTAAAAATTATACTAAGAGTGTTTTTAAAATTTTTGTCTGAAAAATATTTCCAAAAATTTTAAAAACAAAACCAAACAGGGCCTATTGAAAATTGGGTTTATTTTTACCTAATTTCCACTATCATGTATACTCTCTTCAGTTAGATCTCTTTAACACATAGCATGTACTATTGTTCTTGTTATTTTTTTCTTTTTCAAATTTTATTATATAAATATAATAAAACTATATTTATGAACACCAATTGATAATTATAATCTAACATTAATTATGTGCGGGGTATCAAGTGAATAATCTACACTAGTTTTATATGTAAATTAGGCTTGAATTTTTGACAAATTAGTATATTCGAATACCAATTTTTATTCCTCCAGGCACAAGTTCACTCCAATGTTTCGATAGCTGAACCAAAAATTGTTGTAAAAGCTGTGAACAGCTAGCCTAAGAGAATGAGAAGAACCATCCATTTCTTTACTAGTTGAAAGTGGAAAAAGCTCATTTCTCCATTTGGGTGTGTGTGTCATTTTCCACCACGTGCAGTTGAAATTACATTAGGACTGACTTTACTATCAATTCCCATCTTATATTCTTTTACTTGGCAAAAAAATAAATCTAAAAACATTCAAAAATTTTAGTGCATGTTAAAAGTTAAACGTCCTAATTTTTTACTATCCAGAAAAAATAATAATTAAACACACCCAAGGTCCACTTATGTGTTAATGGAAAATAATTTAGCTCCACACACTTAGAATAAAGTTCTATGTAAAGGTATTTATTATATTCTTTTCTTCACAACTGATCATGTATACAATAGGCATTGTGTGTTTGGAAACTTTGATTTGAACCAAAACACCTGGTTCAAACCAAGTTTATTACACTATTTTTAGGTTTAAACTTTGTTTTGTTTTGTTTTTTTTTTTGTTTTTTTGTTAAACTTTGGTTTGAACTTACTTTCAAAATGCCCTAGCAGTTGAGTTCTATTAGGTTTTTTAGCTAACATATTTGACAACGTTATTGAAGAAATTTAAAAAACTAAAATAGGAGTTGTCTGATCATGCTACAGCCTTGAAAATTCGGATTTGAATAGAAGAGAATCAGATGAGAACAATTCAAAGTATAGAGAGGATAAGCATTGAAGTTTAAAAATAAAAATCATAATCTAAGTTAATTCAAAATTGACTTTAATAGGATTTTTTTTTTTTTTGACTATTTAAGAATCATGGGATTACGATTTGCTTAAAAGCATTATTGCTAGCTGAAGATTTTTTGAAGAAAAGATCAGGAAAATTGCATCAAAAAGATCCAAATTTACTTCAGAAATTGGAACAGAGATTTTATCATATAAAAGTCACAACATTGACCTGAACACTGAACTGCTTTATATAAACATTAATATAGATAGTAATTTACACGTCCAAAAAGTTATTTTTGTAGAGGTTTTAAGCAGTTTCACTTGGTGTTCTTCGAGAGAATAGTTCGAACCATTCAAGAGGAGACAATTTACAAGATGAAGGGATTCAAAAGTGTAGATGTTCACAAAGAGTGGTGTACGAATAGATCCATCTAGTTGCTACAACACTGGGGTAACAATCACAAGAGAGAGTCTTAAAGTTATTTACGTCTAATTGGTTTTTGTAATTGTTTATAATTAGTAGATTATTCAATAGTTAAGCTTGGTGACGCAGATTTATACCAAATGACGTAAAAATTGATTGAATTTTTTAACTTGCTTTCCATTTTTAGTAAATTTAATCAATCAGAATTTTAATTAGATTTAGTAAATATTAAAATCAAATGTTTCTAGTTCTTTTCTTGTCTGTTCCTTTTTTCGCCCACGAAGGTGCAGATACAGTTGAGCTCACTTGAATTGAAAAAAGGAATTCTAAGCTTAAGGATCTTGCATATTGTGTGCAAAGTTATGATGCTTAGCTTTATTACATATCACTTTCAAGTTTCAAAAAGGTCATTATTGCTTGAAAGGAATGTGCAAAATGATCTTCATCTGGACGGTCACAAATTTTTAAGAAATTAGGATCCCAAGTTCAAGCTTCGATGTAGTGTGCTTCTCCTAATAGTCGTTACCGACAGTTTTGGGCATCTCAAGTGCCCACTAAAATCCGAAGCATGCTTTTCCATGAGTCATATTAATATAAACAAGTTTACAGTTTATAACAATAAACGAGTTTTTCTTTTTTTTGTAAAAAAGTTTCAAAATTACAGCCAAAAGTAACTATTCAAGTTTATGTCATATGACGCACATATTGACATAAGTTATAAAGTGTTTGGTAAATACGTTTATTATATCATATGAAAGTTTTATAATATAATATATTTTTATTTTGCACTATATCATATAAAAAGCATTACATTAATTGTTTACGGTCTAAACTCATAAATTTAAATTCATTTTTCAAATACGTATTTACAAGTATCATTTGTAGCCCCATGTGTCATCCATTGAATGGATTTTAAAAGGAAAAAAAAATTCACTTTTTAAAATTTTTCAACTTTTATTAGATGGTAACACATAGTTTTTGTTTTTAATAGTTCAAATTTAACCTTTAACTATTTAATTACTGAAAAATAAGATGTATATATATATATATATATATGTATGACAGTTCTAACCATATGTTAGTGAAATTGATAACGTATTTGGCAATGTGGTTAGAACAATTGGTTATAATTATTTTTAGGATAGCATATGAGAGCTTTACGCTGTAGCCATTTTTTTTTTTGGGTTACTGTAGCATGTAAGAGTTTTATACTATTTATAACTAAAAAAATAGTCCAGACTACGACTGCCAAACACTCTATAAGTTTCAAATAATTGATGGACTATGGTTTTAGCGGAGACCATTGAAAAACACTAAAATCAAAATACCACACTCCAAACAGTAAATTTGTATATAAAAAAAAAAAGGCCATGCTTATAAGTCCTGCATTCAGATTTTGGAAAAAAAATTATTTGAAAAGGATAACATATTAAATCAGTGCCTCAGCCATATCTTGCTTCAAAACATATAAATTTTATTGTTTTTACTACTTTTTTTTCTTTCTTAATCTCAGTTCGACCTTCCTTTATAGGAAAAATTAAGAGAAGACTTCAAATATCTCTCAATAATAAAAATAAATAATTATTTCTTCATTATTAATATATTATTCTTTATCTTCTCTTATAATGCTCTAAAAAAAGAGGTTAGTCCCATTTATGGTCCTTGACCTTTACCCTTAATTTTATTTTAGTCCATAACATTTTACAAATCCCATTTTATCTCTAATCTATTATTTTAATTTTTGTTCATCTGTTAGTCAGTTATTAAATATTTGTTGAAAATTTTAAAATGTCCTATTTTAGTTTCAATTTATTACTTTGTTTTACTTCTAGTCTTTCCGTTGGAATAGATTTGAGATTAAAGTAAGACCTTTTGAAAAAAAAAAAGAAAAATGAAAAAGAAGATTGTGTTGAACACTTGAACACACCTAGAGTAAAACTACGACAACAAGCATTAAGCATTTTTCAAAACTTATTTTCATTTGTAGAGAACCTGAGAGCATTGCTTACACAGTAGCCTTATTTCATTTTAAAATATGTAAAAATTTTATATTATAATTTATTTTTATTTTATATTATAATATATATATATATATATAAATTTTATATTATATAAATTTAAATCAATTAGTTTAAATCGATGCTTCAACGCCTTGTTGGTTCATCTATAAAAATGCTATAACTGGTTTGTAATTAGAGCTCTCCAAGAGATTGACGATCATCGTTGACGGCATGGGTCCCACGACTTGCATTAAGACTGCATGAATTTTGACGGTGAAGATTTGACGGGTCCTCTGGACTTTTAAATTTAAATTCGCCGATTTAAATCGTACGTCTCTTATCTTTCTAGCTTTAACGTCCAATGGAGTATCAGTTGTTCTGAAAATCATTATTTTGTACGGACAAGCCATTTTCAAGTTTAACATCACGAGCCAAAAAATATTTTCCACGTAAGCACTAATGAAATTAAAACGGTGGTGGGACCCTTTCGTCTCAACCATCACGTGGCAGTTTTAGCTTGCTACACGATGGATTTTTCCACTACAATCATCAGGCAGAAAAGTGACTTGTTTGTCTTAGTATATATGTAGTCGTAATTTTTGGGCTTAGTTTTATTCCCAATCCGATAGGTGTGTTGCGGTGAGAATCATTTATGGGAATAATTTTTATTGTAAATTATAAGAGTTTTTTATTATAGTAATTTTTTTTATTATGATATATAAAAATTTTATATTGTTTATAACTGAGTTTGTGATAAAAACTACCTTTAGCCAAACAAACGACCTTTAGCCAAACAAAGAGCATATATCCCAATCATCCCAGATCATATGTTTTATGTTGCAAAATACAAACTACTCACCAAGTATTTCAGTTACATTTTCCATGAAAAAAATCTCAATAATAATATAAAAAACCACTACAAACAAAATAATATCAAGAAGCTCCAAAAACACTGAATTGATTGGTATGGAATAGGACACGTGTTCATTTTGGCCTCCATGATCATCCACTTTTTTTTTCCCCTGTTATTGCAAACATTTTTCTCATGGAAATTAAACTATTGGCAATGGCAATATATAGTGGGGGAGCTAATTTTCTACTTTAATGGATATAGACCAGTTTACCAATAACAATGTAATGATAATACCCGGAAATTATAAAGCGTTGAACCCTAAACCAGAATTGGACTTTGTACTAAGCTTGGTTTTCATATTAATCTTACGCGTTTTGGAAAATGTTAGACATCCCCTACAATTTTTTTTTTTTTTTTCCAGACCTTCATCTTTGTCACACTCAAAAGGGCACAAGCACAAGTACAAAAAGGAGATACAAAATTAGTTTCAAAACTGTTGTTAAATCCAGCGTTGTTGTATGTGAAAAACAAATGTGAATCCTTACACCCAATTGATATTGACTCTCGCTTAAAAGAAATAAATGTTAAATTAAATTTACTTACATATCCTTGACGAGAGCATAAATTATAGGCAAGTGATAAAGTAGAAAGTAGTAATTAAATTGATAAGATTCTTATTCTCAAGTTTAATAACACTAGAGTTCAAATTAGATTGTTTTCCACTCTTCTTTTTAATAGGTAAATAATTTTAAAAAGAGTCAGTGATTCGCAGTCTTACCTCTTCACTTTACCTTTGAGCTTTAAATCTGATAAATATCATACTAAAATGAGATACCAAATTTTTATACTTTATAGTTCAAAATTGTTGTAGGTAATCTCGACGGCCCAAAACCCGTGGTCAAGAACATTCCAAGGCCCAACAAAAGCCCAAGTCCAAGAAAATGTCTCGACAGGTCAACCGTACTTTCACAAGATGGCAACATAACTGTAGGGGAGATAAATGTCGAGATAATGAAATGTCCAGATACGTTGAATTTGAGAATGTGAGCTTACATCACTTAGTAAGCAAAGGCCAACATGGTCTCAAAAACTGGGTCATAATGTTTATGGGGGGTGGGAGGGCTGAACGTAGGATTAATGGGAAAATTTAAGTTAAATTTTATTATGTTTTACATAGATAATTGTACCTAATATAGGACTCCATACCTTCGTAGAAAGGAGGCCCTGAGATTTATGATATTATAATAAAATTCTTCCAGAGTGGACATAACTCTTTAGAATGAACCACTATAAGTTTTGGTATTGTTGTTTTTAAGCATTCCATTTATTTTTATTTTTCAAACATTAGTACAGACATCGTGAATGTTTTAGAGGTACCATCAACAAATATAATGTTATATAGGATATTTTTACTAACTATACCGAAGGATCTCAAAAACATTTTTACTGGTACAAAAAGTAGAAACTGCAAACGATATAAGGTCTTTTTTAAAAGCTGTCGTGAAATATGAAGTCTTCATAAGTACATCAATTTATAAGCGTTATCTAGTACACACATGAAGCGCCACATTCGCCAAAGGAGGAGAGTACATTTAATGATAGTTTTCGTGAAGACCCAAGTTAAATGTGTCATTTTTAAACTTTATTTTTACAAAAATCATTGTTACGAATCTGTAATTTTTTAAAGTAAATTGTTTAATTAATAATTTTTTCCTTGCTCAAACAATAATTTTTTCATATGTTATTGCCATATTAAAAAAAATATCATATTTTACCAAACTACATAATAATTTTCCAGAAGAAATTACAAATCCTCCTCCTCATAATCCATCGTCAATATACAAATAACTTAGAATTTTAATGTCTGGGAGGGGAGGGATTTTTAGACACAGTGAGGAGGCAGATTTTGAGGGAGTAGGAAGTGAGGAGCTCTAGCTACAGAGTGAGAAATTGGCAAAAAAAAATAATAATAATAAAACACTTTAGTGTTTGGGAGGGGAAGGAAATAGGAAGAGAGAGAGAGAGGGAAGAGAATTTAGAAAGAGGGGGATATGAGAGAGAAATTTAAGGTTTTTAAAGTGAGAGAGAGAGAGGGATTGAAGAGAGAACTCCAAAGGGTGAGAAAGTTTATAAATTTTGAGCAGAAGAATAACTGAGAAAATTGTCCCCAAATTTTTTTTTAAAAATTTATAGTAAAGAAGGATTGTACATATGAATTTTTGGAAAACAAAAATTCTTTATGTAGTTTTTTTTTATGCATATATTAGACAAAAGTTCAGAAAAAACAATTATTTAATATCAGCATATAAATTTTCAAAATACAAAAAATATTTTTGTCGTTTTTTTAAACTGCACATTAGACTATATCTGTATATGCGTCGTCAACTCTGTAATTTGTGTATCGTGCATGGTCAGTGGTATTGATCAGAGTGATAAGCAAAGTTAACTATAACATATAAGCTAGATACAAGTTATTTAATTAATTAAGAGTCCTTTATTTTTTAATCAAAAAAATTATTTAATTAATTACTAGTTTCCATGTGGAAGCCCAATGGCGGTCTTCCTCTTGCATGATAATCAAGGAAGTTTCTAGTTGATATTAACATAGTCTTGTGTGCTAGGTATACTTGATACCAAATCAGGTTTTTTGGTTGATGCTTTTTGGTATAGAGCTCATAGACTTCATGCAAAACATAATAGGATGAAATATAATTTACGTGTCTATTTGACACTTTAGTTTCAACTTATCAGTTTTAACTATGAACAATGTAAAACTTTTATAGCTAAAATAAAAAGTAAAAAGTTGTTATAGTGTAAAACTCTCATATGTTACAATTTTTAAACTAAAAACTTTAGTTACAGCTGAAATACTAAACGACCTAAACATCACATTGGTAAGGGATTGCTGGATTGGCATTGCTATGAAGTGGGTAGCTAAGAAAGCTGCGTCTCCAGAAGGGTTTTATTGCACAGCGATGGACTCGGGTGGTGACAAGGAGTTCATGGTTTTCATTATAGGTGGTTGGATTTTTTTTATGCATTAAAGTTGCTTCTAAATATTTTTTGAAACCTAGCCAGATAGTCAGGACCCACCAAGTAAGAGTGGGATCCACGTATAGACTGTAGTCTTTTAAGGCCATTGGAAATTGCTTTATATGCATTTCTCTTCAATAGCAATAATTACACGATCTATTGGCTACACTATTTCCTCTTCTTCTTATAATTGGGGTAGGAATTTTAATTTTAGGCTTTAATCATGCTATAGTTATGTTAAAGATTAACAATTACTATTAAGCATTAAGTCAAAGTCTATCAATATTGTCCGAGAATTCTTTGATAGAGCCAAAAAAAAAAAAAAAAAACTCTACTTTTAAGTACAAATTAATGGTCAAATTACATCAAAATTATAGTAAATTAATTAATATAATAAAATTTGATAAAAGTTTTGCCCTTAGGATTTTTAGTTGTAAAATCTTACACATACTCTTACATATATGTATAGTTAAACAAAAATAAGTACAAAATTAGAAATGATATTTGGAAAATTCCACATCAATCAATTTCAATGGGCTGTCCACAGATAGAACCCGAATTACGATTGGATAGCTTTCAATTCAGCACTGGCTGACCTTAAAATAAATTAACCAAGACCATAAAATTGCAATGAACCATCAATTGGCCTATGCCACAGAGTTAGGTACAAAAGCAGATGAAATGAATTTCAATGTTTCAGCCCTTTCATATCCCCACACTAGAATAAATCACAATCACCAAACTTTGTTGTTTTCTCACATCATGTCAGGCACACTATTCGATGTCCACACAAAGCAAAATAACGATAATAATTCACATGATAAATTATCCAACGTTAGCCCATCACACAATTCACGATAAATTGATACAATATTTTTAATTTAAATATTTTATTTAAACTTATTTTTTTCGGATTAAAAGCTGATAGTTTAGAAATATAATTAGTAATAGAGATAAATACAAAAAAAATTGTTGTGGAATTAAGCTGGTAGGGTCCCAAGGATGGCTTGCCATTAGCTGTATGGAAAGCAAAGCTAATGGCCCTTTCCACTAGAATCAATCAGTCTCGGTCGGAAAAACCCTGCTTCAGTATTTACCCTTCTAAACTGACTCTATATATTTGATCACTCACAACCTCTTTTTCTGCGTCACATTCGTATTTAATTTTCTCTCTCTACTCTCTCTCTCTAGGACTAGTGATTGGTCTCTCCAAATTGTATTATAGCCATGAGGTCAAGTGTTGTGGGTTGTGTTTTCTTGTGTGTTCTTGCTTCTTGTTCTCTCTCGGCCTTTGGACGTCCGGCCACTTTTCTTGAGGACTTCAGAATCACATGGTCCGATTCCCATATCAGGCAAATTGAAGGTGGGAGGGCCATTCAACTAGTGCTTGACCAAAGTGCAGGTAACATACTTTTGTGGGGTCCAATCCTTTTCTTTTTCTTTTTTTTTTCATCTTCCTTCAAATATGTGGAAAAATAAATGACATACAAAAAAATATATATATATATATATTTTTTTAATATTTCAGGATGTGGGTTTGCTTCCAAAAGGCAATACTTGTTTGGCCGTGTGAGCATGAAGATCAAGCTAGTACCCGGAGACTCTGCAGGAACAGTCACTGCCTTCTATGTAAGTAGTAGTATTTGGCATAATTAATCACTTAAAACTTTTGATTCTTTGAGTATGTATTTATGGTATTTTTATGATGGTCTTATTGGTTAAATGTCATTTAAGTACTTTTGTTTATTTGCGTGAATTCATTTTTGTGGTGGTATTAGATGAACTCGGACACTAACACTGTGCGTGACGAGCTCGATTTCGAGTTTTTGGGCAACCGGAGCGGCCAGCCGTACACCGTCCAAACCAATATCTATGCTCATGGGAAGGGTGACAAGGAACAAAGGATCAATCTTTGGTTTGATCCAGCTGCTGAGTTCCACACCTACACAATAATGTGGAACCATCACCATATTGTGTACGTAATTAATTAACAACTTTAGTTAATCCACGAGTCAAATACTATTTTTTTTTTTCCTATTTACATGCAAAAAGTACTGGCTTTTTAAATGTGAGAGAAACAGAGAGAAAAAGCATACAAATTTCCCTCAACACGGGTTTTCCATGACTTTTGATAATTATCCTGTAGCCTGTTTGGTTCACTGGTTTCGAATTAAAAAGTTTGAATTAAAAATTGAAGATATTTAAATTTTTATAAAAAAAACATTATAATAAAATCAATTTGAATCAAAATTTTTTTGTATTTAAGTTGGGGAAAGAATCGACCGATTATTTGATTTTGTGTCTTATCTTTTTGCCCTACATAAATTTTGCTTCGTCCTAATAATAAAGATTGACATAAACTTTTTTTGTTGGGGGGACAGCTTCTATGTGGACGAAGTGCCAATTAGAGTGTACAAAAACAACGAAGCAAAGGGAATCCCATACCCTCTGCACCAGCCCATGGGGGTCTACTCCACACTGTGGGAAGCCGATGACTGGGCCACCAGAGGCGGATTGGAGAAGATCGACTGGAGCAAAGCCCCATTTCTAGCCTACTACAAGGACTTCGATATCGAAGCCTGCGCCATCCCTGGCCCGGCAAACTGCGCAACCAACCCGGGCAACTGGTGGGAAGGCTCCGCCTACCAGGCCCTCACTGCCATCGAGAACAGGAGGTACAAGTGGGTCCGGGTGAACCACATGATCTACGACTACTGCACCGATAGATCCCGGTACCCGGTGCCCCCACGGGAGTGCCTAGCCGGCTACTAGGGCAAAAAAAAAAAATGGAGCCACTTTATAAGCCTACCAACAAAATTTACTTGCCAAAGAAGTGGTATATACATACAGTTAATCATGTCAATTGTCATATACTTTTTTTTTTTGGGTGCTTGAAATGTCCGTACAATATGGTCCATGTTTGTATGCTGCGTGAGTATACCATGCATGTAATCTGTTAAGGGTGGGAATGCACATTTGGTCTGATCTGTTTGGGGGGTGGTTGGGGAAGCAAATGTCAATTATTTCTTCAATCTTGTGGCTGTGTGTTCTCCTGTTTGTATCCATCTGATCCATGGCATTATTGGTGCCAATAAATGAAAAAATTTCTGTTGTGATTGTTGCCAAAAACAACAAAAACATATGTGACTACGTGTATAGTTTTTACAATGTTCTATCCTTTGACTCTCTTCGATTTCGCAAGATTTCTTTTGTTTTTTCGATCTAAATGGAATAAGGTACGTTGTTTCCTATACAAGTCAGACGTGATATAATTGCATTAAAAGAAAGTAAGACGCACGATAAGGTGGACAGGGAAAGGACTAAATTGGGACTCCCTTATATTTTTGCTCACTCTAGCATTTTCCCTTCAAATTATTGTAGGTTTGGCACCTTGGTAATTGATTTGAATAAAAAATTATGAAAAGTTCTCACGTATTACAATGTTTGAATTAAAAATTTTGGTTTAAATTAATATGCTAAACACTGTAACACTAAAAGCTTCTACTTCTTGATCCAAAAGTTGATCAAATGAGAGTGGTTCAATTTAACCAACCAATCGGTCGGCGCTGACTGGTGTTGACTGAAGAGGAGTGACACGACCAATTCCTATCGATTGAAAAACCAAGATGCCCAACAAACTGGCAGTTCAACCGTTAGTTTCAAGGATGAGGGTGCTGGTCAAAAACAATTGGCTTATTTGCTTGCGGTTCGATTTCACGAGAATCTAGTAAACATGTTGTTCTAAGAGCTTGTTTGGGAGGGTATTTTAAAAGCTATTTTTGACTTTTTGAGCCAAAATCTGTTTCTAAAAATGTTTTAATAATCTGTCAGAAATAATCTTGCTATTTAGAATTGCTTACTAACAAAGCTACAAAATAAAGCTTCTAAAAAAAACACATTTGAATTGGACTTTAAAATTTGTACCATAATGTTGATAATAAATTATAAGCTTAAATACAACATTTTTGTAACTTTTAGAAATAATTAAAATCATTTTAACCTATTTAAGCTCTTTTAAAAATATAATTCTAAACACTTATTCAAAAAAAAAAGGTTACAACTTTTGCTTGAGTAAATGTCCACATTACTGTTTCATCAGAGAACTAAACTCCGACTGAGTGGCTTTGGTTCGTATGGGGGAACTGCTACTCTCGTTTCCGAAATCGACCTTCGAATTGCTGACTGTTGCATGGCTTGATTTTCCAACATGTGAGAGTCAATGCAGATGTGGCACTATCAATTAGTATTAGCTCTAATTCGATCAACTTTTAAGTTAGGAAAAACTGTCAATAAATAATAGTATAAAATACTTAGTACATAACAAAATAATTTGGCGAACAAAATGTCACGTTAACAAAATTTTAGTATATCAGTGGCAATTACGCCAATATTTTTTTTCCCTCTAAACACATGGTATTAATTTTAAAGCAATTAGTTCCAAGACTCTGCGGTCAGTACTCTTGCCAATACCTTGTCGCATAAAAAAAAGCATCTTAAATTCAGCGGTCCAGTTTTCAACTGTTGGCTCTGAATATTTACTAGTGAACTTAACATAAAACATATTTTGGTCCTTTTGGTCCAATATAATTTGCTTTTATTTTTTAACATTTTTATTTACCTTTATGAGGTTTTAACTCTAGTATTAATAAAATAATAAATTTTAATATAAAAATATATTATATGTTAAATTAAGGTTTATAATTTAAGATTTTAATCTTCCAAAGAGGAAAAAGGATTTTTTTTTAGACGCTTGCTTCAGATGTCAGACTATAAATAGCTTCAAATAATGAGTTCCAAAAACCTGGGGCCCACGTTCAGGGTCGAAGATGATCACTGTCGATTGTTGTCATACGCACGTGTGACACGGGTCAATATACGTCAGTACATTTATATTACTCCTGCGTTGTAAAGAGTTAAAACTTATTCGTACGTAAAAGAAGATGTCTCTGCCCTTGTATTGAAGAGCATGTATTGCTATTTATCGTAATAGAGAAAGTCATCAGATATACAAACATGTGGATCTTATTCGTGCGACTCACATGTGGGCTGTTTTTTTTTATTATTATTAGCCTATGTTTGGTCCGGTAGAAAAGAGATAGAAAGAAGTTGGAGGAGGAATTTAAGGAAGGAGAGAATGTCTGGTAGAGAAAATTGGGAAGAAAAGAAGCTGTAAATTCATGGTGGCCACTATTTTTTTAATATATTCACCGTTCGAAAGAGAAGGAAAAAAAATATTAGATGAAACAAATAAGGTGTTTGGTTAATTGATTATCAACAGACAATGTAAAACTCTTAACAGTTATAGTAAAAAAATTGTTACATGTAAAACTCTCTCATGCTACAATGTTTTTAATCAAAATTGGTTTTAACCGTACTCCCTAAACATCCAAAAAGTAACAATCAAATAACCATTTTGAGTTTTTAACCCCAAGTCTCATCTTCTTATATCGTTCTATATAAGTTGGTGGCGTTAAAACATCACCATTCACACTATCTATTAAACAGGGGTCTATTATTCTGTGAATGGTGGATATTAACCCGATGAGGATGAAAATGATTTCTCTTATTTGTGTTATTTGTGCGTGGGGTATCCTTATAAAATAATCTAGATTATATCCTTTTTCTTTTCACTTTTCTTTCTCTTCAACAACATGGACGAAAAAAAAAAAAAGGGGGCTCCCTCCTTCCTCTTTATCGTCATCACCTTGAGATTTGGCTTCCCTTTCTATCCTCCATCACTTTTACTAAAGACAGCATTAGTGTGGTGATGAATATTTTTCTTCATATCTATATGGGTAGGCTCAATATCTCATTACAAATGGTCAAATGGTCCCTCATCTTCAAGACAACTGAGTGATGCATGGAAAAATCAAATATGTCCTTGTTTGGTGAATCTTTGCATGAAACGCTACAAATAGGAAAAATCAATCTAATTTGAAGGAAGAAAAGTGACAAGAACTCCGAAAAGATAGTCTTTTGGTCACACAATGTTGAAAAGCCAAACACAAACAAACATGCTTCTCACATTTTCTTTACCCATTTCCGGACAACCAATCAAAATTGGAAGGATTCTGAAAGATCAAAATGTGAGAAATGAGTTTCACTAAGGACCCCAGATCACAACTGGACTGAAAAGAGGCAATTAAAAAACATGGGACCCTCCCAGCTTTCAAGTTGTTTGGCTCAAGCCAATGAATGAGAGGGACAGACCATCCTACGAGCTAAGAATTTTAAGATTATGATAACTTTAGTTATGATAAATTTTACGAATTCTTCCCTTAACTATGTCCTTTGTGGCAACATGTCTCCAAAATGCTGAAACACGGTTATTTTGCCACCTGAACTATAATTGGCTTGTTTGGTTCACAAGCTTAAAATAAAAATTTAAATTTTTATGACGAAAATACTATAGCAAGATTATTTGAATTGTAATTTAAACCTCCAAAACAAACATGCCAAATATTTCTGTAGATCCACCCCGAAACTTTGAAACATGTTGCCTTTTGAATGGAATTATATTTGATTTAAGATTAGATGTAATACTCAAAGGTTAATATAAATGACTTTGCTCTTGTTGAGTGCTAAACTCTCATATATGCTATCTTCAAAGTAGTTGCTCATAAGTATGAAAAAAAGAACAGACCCTAATTTAATTGGATTAGTTAAGAGCTTAAAAAATAATAAATTTGTCCTTTTAATGTGTGTAAATAATGTTATTTCGTCCAAATAACGTCACGTTTTAAAGTTTAAGAACATAGAGAAATATTATAGCTTAAGAGAGCACAAATATGTTTTAAAGTTTGATGGGCATATTGACATAAGTAATAGCTTCGAGGGAACTCATAAAATTTGTCCCAATTACTTTGGGTGGTTGTTGACATATTCTATCTCCCTTCTCATATGGCTAGCTTAGCAGCACCAAGCTGCCAAAGGAATTGAGTGAAATAACTTAGTAGTCTCCACTACAAAACGAAACTTGATAGCCTACTCTATGAGGATCATTTGTGCGGTGTATTTATTTACTTGTTCTTTTGTTTTGGTAGTTGGATAATCTAGAGAATTACTCCAAAGCAAGATATAAACAGCCAAAGATGTAGATGACTAGATCATTAGCAAAACGAAAAGCTGATGTGGCAAATCAATCTATAAGAAGGGTATTTGTCTTTGAGGTCTAAATTAATGGTTAAACATGTGGTGATTAAAACCATTAGTCAGAACTATAAACACTTTAACATATGAAAACTTTATGCTATAGCACTTTTTTGCTTTTTATTGTAAAATGTGAGATCTTTACACTGTTCTTAACTTAAAAGTTAGTTAGAAGAAACTTTGTCAAACAGGCAAGTCGACGAGGCATTAGGCAGATGGATAAGGAGTAGTGTAAGAGGGCCACATATCAAAGTTAGGTATCATATAACAGATCAGAGTTACGGGAAACTGAAAGTGCCATATAATTGATTAAGAACTAAGCATACGTTGGATAATAACCCTTCAGGTTGACAATCATGAGCATCAAGGTCGGTCACACTGCAAAATAAGAAACTTCAAAAGGAGGGACTTTCAAGAGTTTTCTCGTCTCCCGGTACCTTAGTGCCTTAGAGACATTGTTCATAGTTATTTCTTGCAAATGTTGATCTTCACCGCAATCGGCTCCGAGCAATACGGACAATTTCCGAACAGGACATTAAATGACCTGCAATGCAAGTATATATACAACTTTCAAACAAGTAACCAGAAATGGAATCCCAAGTTAGCAATTGTAGAATATGAGATGATACGAGTTACGGATGCGAAATACATCATTGAGAATGTCAAAATGTTCAGAGGATCTCTCTGCAAATAAATATTCTATGGATATCTACAGCTTTAACTTAGAACCAAATCTCTAATTCAAACCACGGCATACAAAAGAATGGAAAAACAAATCTGTGGATTTTTTGTTTGGTGTGTTTTTGGAATGCAAAAATGTTTGATATCTAATTGAACTAGTTGGAATGGCAGTTGAAACAATTTTGGCTTAACAATATACAGGAAAATATTTTAATATAAATGGATATTAAGAGATATGTACCAAAAAATATGGACTAGTTATATTCAGCTATATTTGTCTACTAGAAATAAAGTTGTGAGGACCAGTTTATGGCATCCACCCACCCCTCCAAAATAAAATTTAAAAATAAATAAAATCTGCCGCGCAAGCCCCAGAAAAGGAAATAGTTCCCATGTTCTTTACCTTAAATTGAAAAAATCTGGCTGATGATTTTGTCCCTCATAATGCAAACTTAAAAATTAAAATTCCATAGATCAAGTCAAATTGATAAAACAACAATATGGGAGTTCAGAAGGAAACCGAACATACTGCCTTGTTGTGGTGATTGAGCGCAACCAGTCACCGAGACAAACACTATGGAAGGCTCTGTTGCAGTTGGTATTCTCACAGGTGTAGTCGGTTCCACTCCCGCTCTTATCTCCGAGCTCCTCGTCTACATTACCACTTAGAAAGTCAACATAACATATGGACTGTAAATACCTATTTTTTCGTTTTATAACATTACCAAGTGGTAGATTTTGAGAATAACAAATTCCACATTCAACTTGCTGGTCATTCTTCTGGACATCTAGACGCCTTGGCAGTTGAGTCTCCAGAAGGCATTCAAGATTCTCTACAAACGACCTGTCCTTGTTCCTGTGTGATCAATCAGAATATATTTTAATTTACCTAATTTTTCCTTTCTACTTAACGCCAAAGTACATGATTTATAAATGCGCAGATAAATACATGCATAATACTTGCTATAATTATATTTTTTTTAGACAAAACAGAACAGATGTGCCGGACATTGGCAGGAAACAATATTCAAGCAAAGGAATTAGTATTTATTCTCATAGCAAGGGTTAATATTTTGCCAATTTTATTCAGACAACTTGAATTAAAGCAAATAGGTTACAATATTATACAATATTTGGCCAATTTATTGAACAATGTGGCAACCTCAATGAAAGGGTATGGTCAAATTGCTTTTCACCCAAAAAAGCAGGAGCTCTATGTTTTTTAATTTTCATAAACTAGAAGATTTTTTGGTACTAAATGTATCATAAAATTCATATCTGACTAAATTTTATACCAATAAGCTTCAAATACTGAAGTCAAAACTAAGATTTAAATTCAAGGAAAGATGCATGACCGTACCACTGTTTGCTATTTCTTTGCCAATTCTTTCTCATCATGTCCATCAGTTCACCCGAACCTACAAAACGAATCCTAGACCAACTTAAAAGATTCAAACCATACGATCCTGAGGGAAAAGGCCAGAAGGAATGGTACAAGCTTACTAATTTGCAATTAAATCTCACTCTGGTAAAGATCCAGGATCAATGGCAACAATAGATAGGATGATGAAGCAATCATTCCCTGGGAAGAACAAAGTTTCAAGAACGATGAGTATCAAGAAAAACATAGGGGAGAAACGAAATATTAATACTTGATTAGAAACAAAGGAATCACCTATATTGATACAGCGCGATGACAAGGACGACATTTTGCTATCAACACAAAGTGTTTTGTCGATATCTTCCAACGTAGACCAAAATTCCTGAAGCTTATTCAGATGCTGAAGTACAAACACAAGTTGTTAAAAAGTTTTTTTTGTATTAAAAAAAAACCCATGATCCGAACTATAACACCCTCTAGCAAATTGACCAGAAAGAAAGCAACAACTTTTTTGAAAAGCACATAGAATAAATACCTCCTGAAACTGCTGCACCACGTTTTTCAATCTTGAGTGTATCGACCATTCCAAGTCATAAATGTAAGGTACCTCCTGGAAAAGAAATTTAATTCAAAGTTGCGCCATAAAGAGAGAATTTTAAAAATCGACAAGATCAAAGAAGATATACTGCTGAAATTGAAGGAGGGGATTTGGGGTAGGCTTTATCCAATTGGATCTCCAAATGATGAACTCTGTCCTTCTTATCCCTGGTAGCATAATCCATAGATATAAGACAGAATACGCACGTGATAAATAAGAAATCAGCAGCCAAAAGAAAATTGAAGGGACCAAAGGATACTAGCGGTAATAAAAGAATTAACTTTTAGAAACAATTGGATACATCAACAATCTCATTTTTGAAAGAAAAATAAAGTGAAAAATCATAATAATAATGACACGAAACATAAGATATTCAGAGGAAAACTAAACAACAGTTTTACAAAATCGATTGCCGGAAAGCTGATAGACAGAAGTTTTAGGTATACGTCATAACCTTGAAATAGTTTTAATCTTTTAATGGATTTGACCCAATCATGTTTGGAGACATTGTTATGGCAATATCTTAAATATATTTTAAAGTGAAAAAATAATATGGTTTCTTTTCCCACAGGGTGCATATGAGGGAAAGAAGCAAAGATTCATCGATCCAGGCAGAAAATATTTTAGGTGAAGGAAGAATATAAGCAAGAATATCTTACAAGACACGAAGGCTAAGAAGTGTTAGATCTCCGCTCAACCTCACTAGATGCTCCCATCCAATCTCTTCTATCTGCAGATGCATGATCAAGTGAAGATCTTCAGCAAACTTATACTAGCAACCAAGACACTCTCCCTCATGATTGATACAAGAAAAAAATGAAAAAAGTTCCTAATGAATCTTAATGAAGCAACCAGCATTCTTGATATCACTGGTATAAGGGGAAGTCCACAGCATAGTTAGCATACTTTCGATTGTTTGTGACAACATATTGGGAGAATACCATGGCAAATGCCATTTGTTGTATACTTTCGTTGTATCTGAGAATCCGAATGAAGGTTTATTGAGAATCTTATTGACATAGAAAAGTATCAAAGAATCAAGAAAACAAATAAACAATAAGACATAATCACAAAACATTGCTAACTTCTATTTCATGTTTTCTTTGCAACAAGTTTAAACACGCCTTCAATTAAGAAACTCGAAACCGTAAACAAATTTTCATTTGTGATTAATGAAATGTAAGGAAATAAAACAAAGAAATTGAGAAACTAAAAATTGCAAACAAATTTTCGTTTGGGAATGATGAAACATAATCAATTCAAACTTAAACATATTCTTTAGCTTCCTTATAATTAAAAATAAAAATTAAAATAAATTTCTGTAAAACATAAAGGATCAACATAACAATCACCAATCAACCTCTGAGTACACTAAGCGATGAAATCTAGCGGATTTGTCCAGCTCTTTGCTTCTATTCTGCTTACTGCATTCCTGTACATCAACATTGAACATTAACACGTACACGAGAACCTATACATGCATACATGAGAATGCATTGTTAGTAGAAGTGACAGCGGGCATGGCATGATTGCACCTGCTTCACAAAAGCTGCCTGATTTAAATTGACAATTACAGTCAACAGCTCTATAGGTGTGGCAATACACCCTAAAATTCCCCAACAATCATACATACAATTAAAACACGCTACGATAACCTTATGTAAAATTCTCTTGATCCATATTTAGACGTGTAAAAGTGCAATTGATCCATTCAAAAATTTAATATATATATATATCGGTGTGGTTTTAATAATTACGTTTCCAATATTTACACTCTTAGTAAGAGTATATTTTAACAACAATTGATGATGTGCGTGATAAAAATTCATAATTAATTTATTAGTCAACTATCTGCTTCGTTGTAACCATCAAATTTATATCAAACGCTTAATAATGACAGTACCCACAAAGAATGCAACGATTAAATGCACACTCATATATATGTATATATACACAAAATACAAAAAGTTGTTACTGGCTGTCATGCCAAATTTAAAATTTTGTCACCCATGACACTACATTACACTCCTAGTTAGTCCTCACCACATTCCCAAATTCCCTGTCTTTAGTTAAAGATAACGATTTATAATCTTAATTCAAACCAGGGAAAAACATGTATTAACATGTATTAACACAAGCTTCTACGCTATCATGGCAGAGATTACAACATATCCCAGCAGCCAAAACCCATCTAGGAAATTTATCAAACAGCTGGTGGACTTGTCCTAGTACTCTATACTATTTTTGCGCAAAATGACCATCAACTGTTCGTCAAAACATAAAAGAAGAGGAATCGTAGCAAGTAATTATACACCGGAGGAAACAGAAGGAGAAATACCATCTAAATTGGCAAAGGACTTGGATCAGAAGGCGTTTCTCTTGTGGTTGATGTTCTCCCTGTAGGCTGTCGGCTGTCGGCTGTCGTCCAGAGTGGAGATGGGACTTGAGAAGATGAAACTTGCAAGTACTTTTTCAATGATTTTAAAGTTACAATAAAAAAAAAAAAACAAACTGAAAATATCTAAGGCAAAGTCCCAAAAAAATGTCCAATGCAAAATAAAAAATAAAAAGAAAATTTTATGGGTGGACCGCATCTGGATAGAGTAAATTGCACCCATGTAGTCCAAACTATTTATTTTTTATAAATTGCGTCTCCTACTTTCAATCTTGACAAACTGTATTTTCAATTTTAAAGTCATTGATAATTAAGAATTTAATAGTTAATAAGCATTAAAAGTCATAGACGATTTTAATCAAGAGATTTACACATGAATTTTTTTTTAAGACGAATTGTTATTTTGAGGAAAAAAATAAAAACTCAACACGTGCACCAAAGTACTGAACGAAAGTTAAAAGTAGTTATTAGACCTTAATTGTCAAAGATTTCAAAGTTTATGGTGTATATTGTAAGAGTAAAAGTTAAGAGTGTACTATTTAATAAGCGAATAGTTCATGATGTAACATTGCAATTTACTCCATTTTGATCTTAACAATAAGTCTTTTTCTTTTTACTGTTAGATTAACTTTTAAACAATTTAATATTTAATTGAAAAAAGTTATGTGTTGCTCGTTGCAAACTTTTAATGTGGACTGTTGCAACAAGCAACACAAAACTGCTTTCAATTATATATCAAATTGTTTAAAAGTTAAAATAACATGACCTACTAATAGAGTCAAATGCACGTATTTAATTGTAATTCAAGTTTTTATAAAGTAGATTATGAATAAAAGAATTGAGAGAAAATATAATACATGTCATATTCTCTAAAGTAACATGTCGAATTACTAATAGGGTGTTTGACAGGATGGTTAGAACTATTTTTACTGTAACATGTGAGAGCTTTTACACTGTAACAATTTTTTAAAATTATTGTTACTGTAGCATGTGAGAGCTTTACACTGTTCACCAAACACCCTGTAAGAATGCGCTCATCTTCTTCAAGTACATTTCTCCTTTGCGTCTGTCATGTTCTCATTCTTTTTCATCTTTGAGCCCCAGTGTCTTTCAAACCTCATTGTTGCGATATGCAAAAGCTTAAAAAAGGCAATTTATTCCCAAAACTTAAAATTTTATCAAGAGATTCAAAAAAAAAAAAAAAGTTCCACAAATGACTGAAGATTTGCATTTGTGTTTTTTGGCCGTCAACATTCACTTTTGGATTTAACTACTTTAAGATTTATGAGATATACAATTTCAATCCTTTAGATGAAGATAGACAATGATACATAAGTAGATAGGGTGTTTGCCATAATGGTTAGAACCATTAGTTGGAATTGTTTTTACTGTAGCATGCGAGAGCTTTTCATTGCAGCAACTTTTTTTCTTTTTACTGTAGTATATGAGAGCTTTACACTGTTCATAACTAAGTTAGTGGTTAGGACTACCCCTACCAAACACCTTTAAAATTTAAAAAGTGCAAAATATCAAAAAATTAAAAACAGAAAAAATAAAACACTTTTTGTGAGAGAGAATAATAGACAATTAGAGTTTAAAAAAATAAAAAAGAAAAACACCAAAATGGTAATTTTAAAAGAGAAAGAAAGATTCAAGTATAAGATTATGATAGATAAATTGAGCCAAACAAAAAACAAAAGAAAAAAAACACAAAAAAAATTAAAACACTAAGTGGTGATAAAAAACAAAAATGAAATTCTAAAAATGTAAATGAAAAAGAAGAGTGGAAAAAAAATAGAAGAAAAGCAAAGAAAAATAAGGATGAAAAAACTTATAAAGAATAGAAACGAAAAAAGAGGAGTAAAAAAAACCAAAAAAGAAAAAAAAAAGAAGCCAAAACAAGTCGTTTTGAACGACCAAACTTTGAATACTGCATATTTTATGCACTCTTTTATTATAGTTAAACGAAAAAAAAAAATGTAACAGGCTAGTAAGGCCAATAGGTCAGCTATCTTTGGACGACTCAAGCCAAGCATGTTTAGTCAAAATCAATCAGCAGACTTGGTGATCATGATCGATTAGAGACTATTAATCGATTAAGACCACAAGTTAGTTGGAACACCGTTAGACCAACCTTAAATGATAGATAGGGTTTTTCAAAGCATTTGTTTGAACCAATGAGTTCAATTATTGGAAAAATCAATTCCATTAACGCAACAAAATTTTAAAATTTTTATTAAATCACCAAGAACTAAATATGGATGTTATAAACAATAAATTAAATATAATTTAATATACTAGTTAGAGACAGTAAACAACACTTCTGACTGAACAATTATTCAAGAATGAATCCTGACAGTTAGATCTTCAATATTATTTTCTTCCTTTAAATCTTTGTGTTTATGGTCACAACTCAACAATTCTCCATCACCACTACACTCTCTCTAACTACTCAAGTGCTAAGGAACTAGGATTACTAAAGGGGAGTAATCTAAGGTCTACTCCCTAATTTGCACTTCAGGAAGAGGCAAAAGTCTATTAGAAGCATGAAATAATTTTTCTCCTCCTTATCTAAAGAACATGCCACATAGAGGGAATCTCCCTCTGCATGTACATGCCACCTACTAGCTAAGGAATTCAAAACCTCTAGCCAATCACAGTGAAAGGATTTGTGACTATTTGCGTTTTCCAAGATATTTTTAATTCAAACAATCATAATTTAAATTAGAATTCTATTATTTAAAATAATAATTCAATTTAAAAAATTGTTATAATTATCCATGATTCAAATTCAATTAGAATTTAAATTACTTATTAAATACCGAATTTAAATAATTAATTATTCAAAATCTCAACTATCCATTTGAAAAATTTTCTAGAAATTAACTAATTAATTCACATGTACCATTTAGCCGAGTGGCCTAACTCACTTATAGATCTGTTTTACCCATGGAAATCTTATGCCATAAAGGAATTAGTAAGCTAGCATTGGAACCCGATATATTATCAAGCTCTAATAATAACAAATAAATCAATCACTGATTAGTTATTTATTTAATTATTAACTTCAATATCACTCTACAATAGACTCGAAGTTGCATTCTTAATAATATATCATATTACGAGACTCTTGAAGTATCAGTCTTGTCTACGACTCCTCATATTATGTGTATCCCTAAAAGTTATCTATAATCAGATGAAAAACTTTGCTTCATTTTACTTTTTGATTATTTTATCTCAAAGTTCTATTTTTTCACTATTGAAAAATTCATTTCTTTTGTAACACATACAAATGGAATATCATCAAGTAATCATATGTCTCCAAATAATTGCGGCCTCATTCTATATTTCAATATTCAAATAATACCTTTGAAGGATAACATTGACTATTTATTAAAGAGTTATGGATTTCGTGTCTGTAGATTACGGTCTCATTGAATATATGGTGCATCTCCAACATACCGACAACAGAGGCATCGTTCATCAAAACTCTTGCCTTTGGCACTTTAAAAGATACAAACTATAAACATAGAATCAGTCATGATCCATTTCAGAATAAAGATGACACATAAATTATTATCAAAACAAATTGATTTAAGTGAAACAAAGTTTTTATTAAATCAATTCAACTTTACGTCCAATCTAGTATGTGACCACCATTAGGTTTACTACACCAATATATCTATCGTGAAATCAATCTACTCTGACGATCAAGATAAATCACCACCTAATTGGACATAGATCTATACTATAATCTTATCATATATAAAATACTTAGTTATATATATAGACTATGGACTATTTAATTTAAACTATTAATTTCTGAATCGGATTTGTTCGCCATATAAACCCTATATATATATATCTAATTCTAAGATTTGGGTCTAATAGTCACGGATCATTATAAAAGTAATATGAGGACCATTATTAATACATAAAATATTCATATTTTTATTTATTTAACAAAAATGTCATAAAAACAATTAAAATATTTATTGCTTAGGGCACCAATCTTAACAAAAACACATGTGAAAGCTTTATGTTGTTACTCACTTTTGCTTTACACTATAACATATGAGATCTTTACATTCTTTGAGTTTAAATTAATTGATTCAAAATACTCCAAACATCTTATAAATAAGATGAACCTTCTAGAAGGACGACAACCAAATCTCCCAAATTAAGGAACAATGATCATGCCCTAATCAGACTTAAAGAGGAAGCTTTTCAATCCAAATAAAAGAACAAGCAATAAAGAAAGTCAACTGAAGCCAAATAAGAGAGTTGTCCTTTATCTAATTAGCAACAAATCAACATAGAATCAGAAAACAAAGGATATAAATATGAAATCACTACCACGATTTAAGAATCCTTTAGACCGTCCTTACTCTATATTTTACTGCATTATTTTCTACCAATACCGTTTCCACTCTTTCCATTCTCATTCTAAAGTACAATTGTATATTTTCAAAAACATAGTGAAGCCTCCAAGACTCTAAAGTGGACATGGACTAGGACTGCTTAAAAAAAAAAACCAAAAACCAAGAATCGACCACCAAACTGATCGAAAAAATTGAAAAAATGGTACCGATAGTAAAGCTAACCGCCCACAAAGTAGGTGATTTAGTTTTCAGAAGAGATTTGTCAGTCGGTTCCAAATTGACGACCAATTTTTATTTTAAATGTCACATCATATTTGAACTTTAAAACTTTGAATTTTATTGTTAAATGATAAATTTTCTTGCTAATTTGCTTGGTTTTTATCATTTAGTTATCATTATTGTTTTCAAAATATTAGGTTTTTTAAATCATCTAATGCATTATGCTGTGGGAAAAACAAAAACAAAAAAAAAAAAACAAGTAGAATCGAGTAGGTTATTGATGAATTACTATTTGTAGCTTGGCTAGTTATTATTATTTAAAACGAAGTCAAAAACTGACCGAACTTCTCTGACAATTAGTCAGTGCTAGGTTTGCATTTCTCATAATTGACCGTCATTGGTTGAAAACCGATCCACTAGAAACCGACAAAATCCAACCGATGAACACCTCTAACATAGACTTTGTAACATTGGATGTTAACCAATGTAAATCTTTATGTCTTTGTCTCTCGTTTACTTTTTAGCAATTTTTTGTTTGGTATTATTTTTAAAATGGTTTTGTTTTAGAAGATGGGAATTTTGGGGGAATGGTGATAAGAGTGTTCTTGGAATTTTTGACTCAAACTCAAACATTTCATAGACTCAAGGTCATCGACCAGCCGCTCTAATTGATGCCTAAATACGGTTATTGCCCTCCCTTCAATTGTAATCATAAAATTCACCTTTTACAAGTTAAATATTAGCTTGTAGAATTGTCGTAAACAATGTAACATCCACACAAAAAGAAAAAGGGGGTAAAATATTCCTCTGACTCTTAGAGATATCTTCTTGACAAGTGAATGTGACATCTTGAGCGAACAAGCACGCAATTCCAACACCAATTTGACAAGCTATAGAAGTGCCGAAAGGAAGAAACCGAATAACAAGCTTCTTCTTTTAACCAAGAAGTGATAGTCTCCATAGTTTAATATTGCATGTGTTGTATATGCTATATAGTGCCAAAATCTTGGCTTTAATAAATTTATCAACTAGTATTTTGCACGTTAAACCATGAAAGATTCTTTGGTGACTTGATTTATCACATTCCCACAAGCTTGCAAGTGATGCATGATATTTTAAACACGTTAAGAATTTTATTTATTATTGACTGAAATAATGTGCGAGACAACATCACTGAAAAAGTACTGGCTCAAATACCTTTTTTTTTTTCCTTTGTTTGTTTTGGTCTGTTTTTGAAAGGGTCCAACTTGGAAGTTGAATAGCAACAAACGTTACACAGCAAAAGGACAATGATATTGACATTTAAAATGTACAAGAATATGTTGAAGTTTAATACAGGCTTTATATGAATGTATAAGTTATTTTATTAGTAGGCGCAAACTATATCTGGCATACAGGAACTTGAATTGAGTGCTGGATAGAGCAAATGTACGTATATAACAAGTATTAATCAAAATTATTGAGCAAAAAGTATTAATCGAGTTACACCGTACAATAAGCTTGTTGGCATTTAAAAAAATAATAATAATAAGAATTAAAAATAAAAATAAACTTGCAGGTGTCATTCAAACCACAAAACTAGATCTCACTTTTCTTTTTGAAGTAATTTCATAAACTCTACTTTGGACACCTTGAATCTAACATTGTATACTTCTATACAATAAGTAGGCTTTACTTGGAAAGCACGTTAGAAAAACAAGTTCAGTTTGTTATAGTATAAAGCTTTCATATACTACAATAGTTTACTACAGTGTAAAGCTCACACATGCTACAGTATTTAAGTTTCAACTTTAAGTTCCAACTGATTTTCCAAGCACACCCTTACACATATCCATTCATTTTTATTTTATAGAACCTGAGTTATCAGTCATACCCTTTTCACATATTTTGGGCAAGTTCCATTTATTTTGGGCACAATATATGTTTTTCAATATCAAAATATTCTTTTTAGTTGATTATAACCTTTTCTTTGACAATTAATGTTGTAATCAATTCATTTTTTTTTTTAATTTCCCCTTTATAAATCTTCTTCGACATTTTGTGATGACGGACAAGGACTTCATTTTAGAATTTTTTTGTGCACATCAGGTATGGTAAATTAACTGGTTAGTTATGAAGCTGTGTTACCCTTTTATTTTTTAATTTATTATGTGTCATGATAATTGGTTTGCATTAGATTGATATGTCGATTCATATATCTTCTTCTCCATTTCATTTTTGATTTATTGTCTTGTGTTCAACTGTTGACTTTTTTCAATACATAAAACTTTTGAGAATACATATCAGTGCATCTTCAAATGAAAATTTAAGCTAAATTATGTCTTTTTCATCTAAAACGCATGAAAATTATTAATTTGAATACACAAAATTTACTGGAGGAACAACAGGACATATATTTCAATAAAAAATAGAAAAGTTTATCTTTTTGTTATTTTTTATGATGTTTTTGTTGGTGTCTTTTTTTTTTCCTCAAATACATATACACGTGTAATTCTCATGTCCCATTACGTTATATGTTTGTTATAATAATGAAGCCGTTAATATCATAATGAAATTTCATAATTTATTCCTTTTTTTTTGTTTTTAAGGTAATTTATTCATGATTATAATGATATTATCTTTAAATTAAGAAACACGTGCAATATTGTTCTACATGTGCGCATAAATCTTTATCAAATTTACGTATTCATTTTGTTAATATAAGAAATTAACACTTTGTAAACTTACACAAAATAATACAGGTTAATTATGGTGTTAGGAAGTCTTTTCTAATCAAGTTAGTATCGTAATGAAATAAAAAGAATAAGATTGTTTCTCAACCTTTAGATCTTTGTGATTTTGAAAAATCATTATGAATATGATATTATCATAATGAAATCATTATGGCCATAATGAAAATGAAGATGTTAGACGTCAACTTTCATATAAAACAAAATAATAATAATAATAATAATAATAATAATAATTATTATTATTATTATTATTATTATAAAGACACTTAACAAAAAAGAACAAATCATTACCATAATGAAATAAATAAGGTATTGAACCAAAACATGTTGAGCTTTTTAATAACATAAAAACCCAAGTATTACCAACCTAAATGAAGTTTCAATTATCAAAATGAAATGTTATTGATAAGTGAGGGCAGCTTAGTTGGTTGTAAGTCCCTCCACCCCACCATAGGTTGAGAGTTTGAGTCACGCTTAGCCTCACTTAAAAGTATGTGGCATCCCTCCTCCCCTATATCAAAAAAAAAGAAAAAAGCAAGAATAGGTTATGTTTTACTACGACTCTGAGATAGTGTTGTCAACCTGGGAAGGGGGAGTATGTTACATTTTAATATTATGATCCTTTTTTTTTTAGCTCAGTTTGTTAGCCTAGAAACTTCCTATTTTTAGGAAAATTTAAGATTTGATTTTATCATACAATGTAATTAAATCGTTGACTTTTCATTTTATTTCACAATTAATTGTTTTTGTATCCTGATTGTTAATTGTTATTTTCTACTTTAAATTTTCTTTATTAAGTTAAATTATTTCATTACGTAAGGAAAAAAATGTCCTTGCACATTTCTCTATGGAGATCGAGTTTTGTAAATAAACAAAATTGTAGACATATTTAAATTCAAGATCTGATAATTAAACATCCTTGTAAATGAATCTCTCTTTTTGCTTTCGTCTTCTTTTCTTTTTTGTTGAAAAGGAAACTAGATTAACTTTAAGAATGATCACTACTTCAAAGGTTTTAGAAAATTACAGACGATTCCCGTTTCCCCTTATTCTTGAGTACACATCCTTAATTTGCTGTTTGGGTCAAATTTTTTGACCGTAATAAAAAATAGATTAAAAAATAATCTTGATTATTTGCTTTTCTCTGTCAGCTTTTTCCATTATTATACTGAAAGAATGGCCGGTGAAACGTTTCTTTAAAAATAAAAGGCTAAACTTTTTTTGTTTTAAGCAAATGGTCTAACTTCTTGATAATTAGACAGTGTTTTCACAGCAATATATCATTGATTAACATCAATTAACTACTGATTGATTATAATTTATCACTAATAAATTGATTTATTATTGATTTATTATTAATTGATTAATTATTAATAAACCACTAAATTAATTAGTGATAAACTAAAAATCAATACAGTACTGATTAATATTAATATATCGTTGATTAACATCAGTGCATCACCGATTAATGTTTGACCATTTAAAAAGTGTTTTAAAAAAACTTTGACCATTTACTTAAAAAGCTTAAAACGACCATTTACCCCCAATCCCATTATTCTATTATAATAATTATCAATTACAATAGTTAATGTGAATTTTATAACTATTTTTGCTAACTTATTACCTTTTTTTTTTCTTCGAGTAAATTGTACTATTGTATCATAAACTATTTACTTTTTGCATAACGCACCCCAAACTTTAATCTTGACAAAATGCACTCTTAACTTTGAAATCATTAGCAATTAAGATCTAATAGCTAACAAACGTTAAAAAGGCATAGATGGCTTTGGTCATGAGATTTGCACATGAGTTTTTTTAAGGGTAGAGTTCATCATTTTAAGAAAAAAAAAATTTAAGCTCAACAGGTAAAAAGAGTATAGGATGGAAATTAAACGTAGCTAATATTAGACCTCAATTTCAATGATTTTTAAGTTCAAGGTGCATTTTCTAAAGATTGAAATAGGGTGCATTATGCAAAAAACGAATGGCTTGGATTTGAATAGTACAATTTGCTCTTTTTTTATGGTGGCAATATCAGATTTAAAGTATTAAGTACCAAATTAAATGTTCACATAGTCAAAAATTTATAAATAGTAACACTATAAACTTTAAAAGCTAAATCTATAACATTAATACCATACTCTAATTAGCCTTAAGATGATGTACATTCAGATTTATTCTGTTTCATTTCATATATATCTAATTAAGAATGACTAATAAATAATAGGTACTAATACCGACATTAATTTAGGGTGGGATTTTTGTTATAATCTTTTATAACTAAGACGAACAAGATTACCAACAATATATTACATTCCGTGTGGACTCAAGAAAACCCTAGGCTCTGCTACGTCTGCCGCTCACACACACACACGCGCGACATACCTGACGTGGGATGCAAAAGAAACCGCACTACAAGAACAATTACATTTAACGACATATTATTTACGACATGTAGTTTTTAAATGTCATTAAAAAGTACATACAACGACAACTCCAACAAAGATGTCATTAACGACATTTGAAACAATAATTAACGACATCTATATAAATGTCGTATTTAATGTCTCCTTTTAACGACAATAGTTTAGTATTGTTAAATTATTTAACGACAGTAGGAGATGTCGTCAAAGTCTTAGAGATTCCACGACGCCCCTTATAAACGACATTGGTCAAGATGTCGTCTATAAATTTAACGATACTAAACTATTGTCGTTAAAAAGAGACCTTGGCATCTATATAAATGTCGTTAATTATTGTTTCAAATGTTATTAACGATATGTTTGCGGGAGATGTCGTTGTATGTACTTTTCAACGACATTTAAAAGCTACATGTCATAAATAATATGTCGTTAAATGTAGTTTTTCTTGCAATGCCGCTTAGTGAAACAGTGTCGTCCTATTAATAGAATTTGTAGAGACAGGAACAAAACGGAAACGGCGCCATCAGACTCAAGTTGAACGGCACCGTTTCAGAGCTGAAGACAAGAAAAGGCGGAAGTAGATCGGAATCAGAGAGTCAGAAAAAGCTTCGATGCATAGCATCAGAGGGACTTAAGCTGGTCTATCTCATCGGGTAGAAAATCAAACTTCGGCAAATAAATACAGAAAATCTAACGGCTCATAATGAGAGGTTAAGCTGCACTATGGCTATAAATAGGATGATAAGCAGGATGAATGGAGATTTGGAACCATTCCAAGAACTTCCTAGAGAGAGAAATTCTTTATCAGAGATTTTTTTTTTCTTTCTCTAAATTCAGGAGAGTTCTTGGCTTACAAACTTTGATTTGTTTGGAAAGACAGAAATTACCCTAACACTTGATCATGCAAAATTTACTTGCCTAATAGGTAAAAGATCGATCTATGATTTGTTTCATCTACAAGATGACTTTGCACTTCTTGGTTATTAGAAAACATTTAAAAACTATGATCTATTTCCAAAATCTTTTCGAACTTTTATACAAATCAATTGTCCCATTAGTTTTTGCTTTTAATTATAACCATTTTATTTATATCTTTTGTTTAGTCTTTTTCCTCAAACAAACTTTAAATAGATTTTAATAAGTATAAAGGATATTGAAAAAAAAAAAAAAGAGTATTACACAGTTTGCACTATTGTAGTTTAATTAGTTAAAAAATTATTTTAGTTTTAACTTATACCTCCTCTACAAAATTAAATAAATAAATAAATAAAATTGAAATGAAACAACTCAAACCTTCTCTTAAAAAACAATAGCTCCAGCCTGCACGGAAGCAACCTCAGTATTTCCTATTCCGACCTTGCTACATGATTTGCAGCCTCCAAAAACTGTGACAAAAGTTCATAATTTTGTCTGGTCACACTGGTACTGACTGCATGCAAAAAAATACGGCAGCTTATGTAATGCCAGTACTAACAGCTGGATCAACTTTGGGCACTAAACTCCCATGCATGCATTCACCAATGGCAAATCCATGCGGATAAGTGGTCAAGCATTAAAGGTTGGGACGTGGTATTTGAGTGATGGCTTTATCATTATACCGATCCTTCAAGATAGCATTTCTTAATGTGAGTTTGTAATAAGATTAATGGTACAAAAACATATCATATAATATATAGAGCACGCACACCGAACCAAGAGACAACTCATGCACAAACATGTCAGAGCAACATAAAAAGAACCAATTTTTTTATCTACCACTTCTCTTAACTTAATGTATACATGTTGAATATTCATGTTTCAAAGAGCAAACATACAACTGAAAAAGAACAATTGAAATCTGTGATTCCTTAAACCTAAAGGGAGCTTAGAGTACCTCTCTCTTTCCCTTTCTCTCTACCTGTTGTGAAGAGGATTAGCTCCCGTCGGAATACCTCTCTTGTCTTCGGCGGTGACATTACATGAAGTACAACTAGTGCAAGAAGAACCAGTAAACTTTGTCATGAAATAATCAGAAATCCCACGAGCAACTGCAAGAGAACCCGGGCTTGCCAAAATCAACAGAACTACCAGAACAACAAACTGCGCAGCCATTAATATACTCGCCGACCGGATCATAATGGCCCTGCGCCTGCAGCCTTCACTTGTTTTGTCCGGACAGCGAATCAGAAACAAAAACTAAGTACACAAAGTGATCATAAGGAATTAAACTAGGATTTAAAAATAATAGTTGGAAGGGAATTTAGTTATTAGAAGGAACCTGCTAGGATAGTGGAAGAGTTAACTTTGCTAGGTTACCGGTAAAATGGCGAATGGGAAACTAACGAACTTAATATATGCCTGTGCAAGTGTGTATATTCTCACGCTTGAGGTGGTTTATGTGTATGCATCATGAGCACCAACGGTATCATCAATCTCGAGGCCACAAGGGATATTTCTTCTCTTTGAAGTTGGGGGTGCCTTTTAATATAGATAAAATATACCCCCTTAATCAAGCATGCAACACCCTGCAAAATTTCCCCTCGCGCTCTAGACCTACGCACCTTTTTTTTTTTCCCCGGTTGAGTTTCAGTTGTTTTATCGTTATAAATTATGCGGGCTACATACGCGTCAATGTTATTTGATATCCCTACTCATGACTGCAAGAAACAGTTCTTTTTGTGGCGGTATTAACCGAGGTCACAACATTTGGCGATGGTTAGAACAATGTTGTAAAATACACTTGGAATTGTGGAAGGACAACTTCTAGGTAGTACATTTGATGACTATTTTTTAGGAAAAGAAAAACTATTGAAAGTACAATATTTCATAATAGTTTCTGTTACGACCTAAAACCAGGGGTAGTGACTAACTTGAAAGAAATATTTTTGAAGCTCTAGAAAGTGAAAAATATTTGAAAACTGTGGTAGGGCCCATAAATTTATAAAAATAATTCATTATGCTCCAGAGTCTTTGATATTAAATAAAATGATAAAATACAAAAAGAAAATTTAAAATGAAAATATACAAATTTTGAATGAATGTTAATAAAATAAGTGAAAACACAACTGCACAGCTTTATTCAAAATAAATAAAAATAAATTCAAATTGCAAATAAAATTGAGTTTATAAATAATCAATCATCTACTGGGAATGTCCATTTTATGTATTTTGTATGCACCAATAAAAATCTAGGGAGAATATATCAATCGATCAGCGAGGAGTGTCAACGACATTCTTAGACACCAAGTATCAATTAACTAACCTGAAAAGGAAAGCAAGGGGTGACACACAGTGCCTAGTAGAAATCCATTACCCACTTCTCAGTTTTTCTTACTATTATTATATAAGATTCTTATAAAGTTAATGAACGAATTTTTATATTAATATAAAAATTTATCGAGTTCATATTTTATCAAACAATGTAATAACTCAAAATCTATAAACATCACTCAACTTCTTTTTCACTCACATCCTGTGCTGTTAGTGAAGGAAAGAAAGGAAAAAAAGATTATAATAAGTTCCATCGTGCCCCAAATGTGCACTCCGTGTCTGTTGTGGCCCAAAGGAGCACCTTGTGATACATGCCATATAGCATCAATGGAATCAAAAATATATGTCCGTTGTGCTCAACAAATGAGCATCCTATGGGATATAGCTTTGAGACACACGTTGGATGGAATTAAGAGTTGTCCGATGGGGCCGCGTAAGATCTCAATATATATTGGATCTGGTTTTAACCTATTTGACTACTAAGAACTCATCCTAAATCATTCTACCTATGTTAGTTAATTTATTGACAAAATTTTAGCAGCATAACGGCTTCTCAAAACCAAAAATTTAAACCTACAGGAAAATAATTTGCAAATACATTCTAGTGTGCCATAGCTTTAAGATGCATCACCAATTACATTGAGTCAATGAGGCAATTTCATTCTAACCATTAATTTTACAAGACAGGATCAACATAAAATAATTGGTCCTAATACCAAATCAACAAGAAACACATAGGGATTCAATATGTGTATAAAAACCAATCTCAAGATCAAAATATATATGAAGCCAATTCAAGAACAAATTTGAGATAATAATAGTAGTATTAATAATAATAGTAGTAGTAGTAATAATTTTAGATAATAATAGTAATAATAATAGTAATAGTAGTAGTAGTTACAAGACAGGCTCATCATAAAATAATTGATCCTAATACTAAATCAACAATAAACATATAGGGATTCAATATGTGTACAAAAACCAATCTCAAGATCAAAATATATATGAACCCATTTCAAGAACAAATTTTAGTAATAATAGTAGTAATGGTGGTGGTGGTGGTTGAAGCCAATTCAAGAACAAATTTTAGTGATACTAGTAGTAGTAGTAGTAGTGGTGGTGGTGGTGGTAGTAGTAGTTTGAAGCCAATTCAAGAACAAATTTTAGTAGTAATAATAGTAGTAGTAGTAGTATTAGTAGTAGTAGTAGTTGTTTGAAGCCAATTCAAGAACAAATTTTAGTAATAATAATAGCAGTAGTAGTAGCAGCAGACAACAACGATAGAAACAACAACAAGACTACAACAACAATGTAGTTGTAGTAGTAGTAGTAGTAGACAACAACAATAGAAACAATAACGACGACGACAACAACAATAATATCAAATAGTTTAATAGTAGTAGTAGTAGTAGTTAGAAACAACAACAACAACAACGACAATAACAATTATACCATATAGTTTAATAAAGTAGTATATATTAAAATCCACATAATTTAAATTGAAATTCCTAATTTTTTTGCTAATTAAATAAAACATCACGAGAGATGAGTAATAGAGTTCCTACTGACTTAGTCGACGACATTTGACGACAAGAAGATTTGAAACAAGGTCATCTATTAAAACTTTAAATAACCAAACATTGCCTTCGGAATTTCATCTCACAAATCCGACACCACAAACGTGTCCAAAATGTCGAAAACAAGCCAGAATGACATTTTTCTTAATTTGGTGGTTAGGGTCGACCATTGACCGCCATTGACCATCGTTGACCATGGTTGACTGACAAAGTGATGGCAGAGATCGATACCAAAACGAAGCTCTCAACGCGAGAATCACCTCTCTAATGTTGGTTTTCCAAAACGAAGCTCGGTTCACCAGAATACGGCACAAAAAGCGACGAAGGAAGGTGGCGGATGGTCGGAGTTCTCTGGCAGCGATTAGACTCATGGTGGAATGGGTCTTATTTTCCTCGACGAGAGGAACCTGGTGGTGCAACTGGCCAGAGGAATAGGGGCCAAACGACATCGAAATCAACCTTGGAAGCTTCAAAAGGGCAGTAGCTTTTGGCTTTGCTCTGGCTGCCCATGGCGAGTGGGCAGGCGGCACTTTAGCTTCGGAGGTCTCGGGTGGTGGCGCTTCTTTTTGGCCAGCACATGTAGGCAGGTGGCAGCTATAAGGTGGTTGGTGGGAGAGCACAAGCATGACGTGGGGAAGGCTCTCTGTGTGTTTGCACAGGAAAGGAAAAAAAAAAAAAAAAGAAAGAAGAAAAGAAAAGAGACAAAGAAAAAAGAAATGAAAGTGGGAAGGGATCTGGCCCTTAATCAAATCCTCTTGCCTTTTTTAAGAACTTTCTAAAATAAGTTTTCTACCCTAAGGTTATTAAAAATTTCATTTGGCCTAAAATTTTGAATTTTTTTTAAATAAAACCATAGGTTTTATAGTTTCTCCAGGAAACCATCATCCATGAAGTGTACAAATGATAAAAATTGGTTGTTTTATGAGTTCTTCACAAGTGGCCTATCTTGTGTTTGTGTTTTTTTTTTTTTTTTTTGAAAGAAGATTTCATTTTAACGATAATTACAAAACATGTGATCGGCCTTATAGTATATGGCATAACCCTCAATAGAGGCTGAAGATACCAATACAAATATATCAACACATATAAGGAGGGGGTGTGTCCGAAGCCTAGAAAAGGGATCTATGTACATAATTGCCATCAATATATAAAAGTATAAATTTTAATATTTTATATGCATGTTTAATGTAGGACTTAGATTTAAGAGAGAATAGAGAGAAATTAGAACGAACAATAATGCCAAGACATAGAGAATAATACAATCAAGAAGAGAATTAGAACTACCTAAAAAAAAGGATAGAATTAGAAGGAGAAGAGATAAAATAACAAGGACAACATGAAAAGGAAAGGAACTCGAAAATTCAATATTCATTAGTCATCAAAGTCTATATAAGTATTACAAACACTAATGTATAATCCTATGAGATAAACACAAGTCTAATTTAAAACTAAATATTAAAGATAAAATACATCGTAATATAGAATATTATAGAATTTAATATTTTTAGACTTTTCTCTTCATCATTCTTCCCGAGTGCAAAAAATTTGACTCTCCAATGAGTTTCAAATTGGAGAGAATCATAAGGCAACAATCTATACTGGAGAAAACTATCAATACTTAATTCTGAAAGTAGCCTCGTGAACGCGGTATAAGACTAAAGAAACATCATCATTGTGGAGAAAAGAAAGAGAAAACTCGAGCCACGGTTAGGAAACAATTTTGTCTTTTAAGCTTCTCACGGGTTGTCTAGGAGCTGAAGCAGTGTGATGGGGGCATGGGAAAGGGAATATCGCTTCGTTATAAATGTTTCTGCACCATGACTTAGTGTAAAGTCACTATGTAATATTTAGAGCTATTATTGGCACAACTATGTGTGCTAAGACACACATTGAAACTAGTAGAAACGATAGTACGTAGTATTACATTTTTTGAGGCTTAAGATTTCTTAAACGCTATGGTTGTTAATATTGGAACAATTACGTGTCCTAAGACATAACTTGAAACTACCACTATTATATGCTTTTGAAACCTGAGTTTTTTAACATGTTGTGGTTAAGTATTTAGATTAAAGCAAAACCTTTTTATCATAGAAGTTTTTGTTTTCGAAGTTGATGTATATAGTTGACATGTGTTAAACAGTATACAAGTAAGTTTATTCTTATTACAAAGAAAAAATAATAACAATAATAAACAACCGTCACTAAAATTTTAAAATTAGGATGTTTGGCAAATGTGTCCAAACATATGACTTTGAAGTCAAACACTGTAGTATATGATAACTTTACATTATATTATCATTTTGTTTTATACTATAGTGTGTGAGATTAGCTTTAGACTATTCAAGATTAAAACTTATAATTCTAAACTCATTTGCCAAACACAAGGCTCAGTAAAGACAAAGCTTTTACATCAAACAAGTAAGAAGAGTAACGATCAAAAAGTCAATCTTTTACATCAAACAAGTAAGAAGAGTAACGATCAAAAAGTCAATCACTACACGACACAATTAATTTAGAAAGGAAGAGTAGGGAGGAAGATCAAAAGGTATCATCCAAGTAAGTGATGATTATTTTATACAGTAACATCAGAAAGATTTTGATAGTTTAAGAAAAATTTTTAAAATATATTCTGTTATAAAATTTTTAAAATGTATTCTGTTATCTTTTTATGAGTTTTCTAAAAACGATTTTCTAAACCAACACGTATTGTTATTGCTTCCAGAGCCACAAAGAGGCCGTGTATATTATTTATCTAAAACATAAGGCTTTTATATGCTATACGATCAAACCTCTATGCTGTTATATATATATATATATATATATATATATATATATATATATTGTTCTAGTTTAATAGTTGAATGGCTGGTGACGTTTGAAAATGACATACCAATATTGAGAAAATTGGCTATATGATTTTTTTTTTCAAACCACCTCTTTAGCATGCTGAAGAAACTGGTGTACATTTTCCTTATCCATACAAAGTAACAAAATCGCAATGCATATCCAAGATTTCAACAAATTTTGTTTTGTTACTATAATACATGAAGTTGAAAATATGAGATATAGATGCTGAAGGTGATAACATTCCAAAATTAGATTGTATAGACCTGTAATGCAAATAGAAGCGAAAAAAGTGTAAGATGATCAAGTATTTTAAGGGATTCAACCTCTTTACTTGCATGATGAAGAAGGCAACCCCTATTCACATGTAGTTACACATATCACGAGCGCATGGAATAAACTGATAGGTTCCAAATCAAACCTTGCTAACAATAGGTCGTTATTGAGTTAAGTGGTAAACAAGAGTGATTCCCGCAAAGATTGATTCTAATTAATTAGTTGTCGACTCAAGAACCTAAGACTCATTAAAACTAGATACAAATTAGGGGTTCCATTTATTAACTTAATTAAGAACATAAACAAAATAAAACAATGATAATAAAACCGATAAAGGATCATTTTCCACCGTTAAACAATTATAAAATTAATCATATAACTTATTTCTAATTTGCTATTGAAACTACTAACCGTAAATAACAAGTTCTGCTATCTCAATCTTTCCTTACTATGTCGTTTAATAAAACAAACTCTTTATTATATAAATCTCTTTCTATTAAATAACCTAGAACAAACTTTTTAAATTTAACCTAATAGAAGCATTAAGATAAGAAAAATAGGTTGATCTAAGCAAGAAATATACAAGCTTATTTGATTTATATTAAATTATGTTTCACATTAAATCATACAAAAGCCTTCCATAATTATTAACCACAAGTTACTACTCATGATTAGAAAAACAAGACAATTACAGATTTAAAATTCTACTATAACAATAGGTAATTCTAAAGTCCTAATTAGTTACGCACCCAAACAAAATAAGAAAATAATTGTAAACAATTATTATGGAAGAATATAAACGTTCTCAATTGGAAAATTGGAAATTGTAACACCCACCTATTTTTTTATGTAACGGATTATGCTAAGTTAGTAACGACGTTAAATAATTTTATTAATGATTTATGATTTTATGTTACTAACTATTTATTTTAAGTTTTATGACAGATGACGATCGCGTGGAACTGATGTGCTCAAGTGTTCATGTTAATTTCAATGTATGATTATTTATGATGCAATGATGACTTGAATGCTATGAGGTATGATGTATTGTATTTTAAGGACAGTTTGACAGGTCGAACTTTCCAGTTCGGTAGGCCAAAAAGTCTGCCAAGAATCGACAAGCCAATGGAAAGAATTGGCAGGCCGAACTTTGAGAAACCAGCAGGCCGATGATAGCTGACGAACAGTCAGCAAAAATCTCTCCAAATTTATGGTTGAGATAATTACGTTAAATGAGTGGTTTAATTTGATTAATTAGTATAATTATGGATTAATTTCCTCAATTAAGGAAATAAAATCATTGACTGTTTATTGATTGGTATTGATTGATATGGTTTCATATTTTTAGAAGGCAAATTATGGTAAGATGTGATGATTTGTTTGACTTTCCCTCTTTCTCTCCATTCTCCACGCAAATTAGTCCAAGATTAGTCAGAAAATTTCTGACATAATTGAGGGCATTGAATTTGTCTTTTACGTTATCCTCATTCACGTAAGCGCTCACTCTCTCTCTTCCTCTCACGTATTCTCTCTCTCTCTCTCATTCTGAGACCTTTTTTTTTATTATTCATCTCTTCTCCACGTTTTCTATTCCTCTATTCTCTTGCAAATATTTGAGAAATATTGAGTTTTCTTTGGATGAATTCGAAGGAATTTGAGAAGAATCATTTGAGGTAAGGGTTCGTTTTCGGTTTAATCTTGAAATGAAATCCTTCTTGACATGCGACTGCCATATCTTTCTCTAGGTATTTCGTTTTACTCTGAATTTTTAATATGTTATCCATGTATGTGTTATGCAATGTTCCTCCAAGTTTCAAGTTATTTTGATTTTTCTAAATTAAGTTATGAATTTATCCTCTACCACTCACAGTAAAATATTGTTGTTTGGCTATGATGCATGAAAATGTGATTTTTGTTCAAGAGGTAAATGTGTTTTGTTTGCTGCGAAAGTTAGCAAGAATGTTCATGTATATGTTATGTTATGGACTGCAAAGTTTGGTAATGTTTTGATGAGTGAATTATGTGTTATGAAATTTCTATGATATTAAGTCAAGAAAACTGTTTTAACAATGTTAATTTTTGGACCTTCGTTTTATGTAAAGTTTTATATGTTTAAATGATTTTATTGATGATGAAATAATTTTATGATATGGAAATGTATGATAGTAAGATGTTAGAATGAATTTTAAAATTAAAATATATGTGTTTTAATTGTTAGAAAATGTTTTTACAAGATTACTCACTACTTGTCAAACCTAAGTTAATTTTATTGCTGATTTTCAAATGTGTGTTTTGACCTACTCCGATTTTTGTTGAAGCTAATTTTTGGATATGTTAGGGTTTTATATGTCTACTATATATGTTAATTTTTATAGATTTTTCTATGATATTAGAGTGTGTTAAACAGACCTGAGAATAAAGTTGTTCACTGCCTTTCTATTTCTGGCAGATTTTATGTTTGAAATGTGTGGTATGTTTTTTTTTATGATTATGGTTATGAATTATGTATTGAAAGAGATGAATGTATATGTGATGTTATATGGATGGATGTTCTATTTTATGATAATAATTATTAATTTTATTTTGTATCTTTAAATGAATAAATGGCATGAACACTCAAAAGAACGAGCACATCGAGACCGCGGCGTCGTCACCAATACATATAAGGTTAAGTAAGCTAGCTTCTAAGGTAAGTACATTCTCACCTGCAACATGATAAGTTTTATAAAGTTTGATATTATGTTCATGATGATATTTATGATGATTTTATGATGAATTCCTTAAAGGGTTTCTTATGAAAGATTTTCATGTTTTAAAGTTATGCATGTTTGATTATGGCAAGTTTCAAAGCATGAAAGTTATATATATATGTATCACCTAATAAGTGTTGCACACCAAGGTTATGATATGATATGTTATTATGTCATGTTTGGTCTAGGATTAGCTACCCTTCTCCTCTCATGACGGCGCGCCTACAATGATGATTATGGTGCAACACTTGGGCCCTTAAGATAAAATGGAATAAGCTTTAATATGGACAATGTAATGAAAGATATGTTTTTATGAAAATGTGCTTAATGCACTATTATGATGATGATGATGATGATGAGAATGATATTTATGAAATGTTTTTAAATTGTGAGAATTATATGTACTTACTAAGCTTTAGCTTATTCAAGTTTATATCATGTTGCAGATAAGGGTAAGAAAGTCATGGATTAGGCGGAGGACATAGGAAGGCGTGTGAGCATAAAGAAGATGAATTGTAACCGGAAGAACGCCAATGAAACAAGTTTTTACGATTTAAGCTATGGTTAAATGATTTGAACATATTTTATGATGTGTTTTAAAGAATACAAGAACTATGTTTTAATATTTTATTTTATCATTTTAAAAATATGATCTTCCGCATTTTGAAAAGTTAAATTTGATTTAAAATTAAGTTTTCTAAAAGTTTTTTTTGGCTCTGTCGGCCTGCTGAGCATCAATGGTCGGCATGCCGATGTAAGAAAGTTCGGCTTGCCGATTTCATTTTCAACCTGCCGAACTTTGGAAGTTTTTAAACCTTGTTTTGCAGAGCCTCTGTCGGCCTGTCGGTTGACGATTTTTGGCCTGTCGACCATGTTCGGCCTGCCGAAGTCTCCAATTCGGCCTGCCGAATTGTGAGAGCAAATAATTATGATGTGATGTTTTATAAGTTATAATTTTACTATTTGGTATATTTACTTTATTAAAGGATGTTTATAATCAATTCCATATTCAATTGAATTATTATTAATAGTATGGATTAAATTAATGAATGTTGCAAAAAAAAAATGTATGTATGGATCCTGGTCACGATTTCCTTAACTACGTTTTCAAATAATGTTCCAAATAAGTATGTAATGTATGAATGTAATGACATCTATGACGTTCGTAAGGAGGCGTTACAGAAATACTTTTGACAATCAATCACATAATCATGTTTAGGGTTTTGAAATTACTTTTAATAAAAAAAACAAACCTAAACTAAAAACATAGAAAAAAAAAGAAGAAAGAAAAAGAAGAACGATAATTACGTTTAAAAGTCTTTTAAATAGATGATTTTCTTTGAGCCATGACCTGAGCTTCTCTCCCATCTCTCCTCTACTAATCTAAGAAAAAATGATGAAAAAGGTCCCTTTTTATGCTCTAAGATGATGTATTTATAGGTTTGCAAAGTATGGATGAAAACGAGAAAGTTTGGAGCCTTTTTAGACAAAAAATCGGGTAAGAATTTGTCAACACACACTAGAGCTTCAAAAATGGTGTTGGAGTGTTCATTTTCCCTTGTTGTATGAATTTTCCTCTGCTCGGTGCTGGAGCATTGACTCTCTAGTTTCTATCAGCTCCACTACAAGCCACGACACCCAACACTGATTAGAAAGTCACGATGCACTTCTAAAATGCTCCTAAATCCTTTTTTTTTTTACCTTTTTTTATTCTATTGTCTCAAAATACCTACAAAACAAAAAATAAAAATAAAAATAAAGACACAAGTGTAACTCAGAAACTAACAAAGAAAATATAAGGAAAAATGATAGAAAAATATGTGAACTTAAACTCTTATGTAAACATAGAAAGAGCAATGGTTGGAGAAATTGGAGCAGTGACAATAGAAATTTATTTGAGTAAGAGTGCATGTTTATTATGAAGGGAGTGATGATGACGATGGATATGGTTATGAGACATAAGATAATAGCGATGAAAATGATGGAGACAATAATAATGATGACAATGGAGGTATGATCAAGGAAATTCACAAGCTACAAGTTTACCATTGAGTCGATTTAGTGGTAAAGATAACTTCATACATGGCAAACAAGATGAAGAAGGCCATGGGTGTAGAAATGTGGATTTAGGTGTAGCTATATACAAAATAGAACAATTTAAATTAAGAATGGTAAGATCTGATGAACGGAACCTTTTTATGCATTAGAATTGATGAATTTGGGATCTAATGATAGCAATTCTTCTAATGAGACTCCTCATGTTTATTATCTACTAATTCCATATTTAGTTTGTAGGTTTTTGATGCGAACACTACTAGAAATAGGAATTACGACGTATTATAAAACACCGTTGTCTTATGTATTTAAAAGACACGAGATAGAAATTTTAGTATTTTGAAAATTTGTACGCAGAAATTTCAGTATTTTGAAAATTTGTACACGCACATAAGACGATAGTTTTTATGAAAACTAGTCTCATATGCTAGATTAGACAACGGTTGATTTTCAAAAACCCTCGTCTAGTGTTAATGATTTTAAAAAAAGATGGACTTTTTCTCGCTCATTCTTTTACCGAAAAATTTCATAGTTTTCATCCCCTTCTTAAATTTTGAACACTCTTTTCTATTCTACTAACACTTTCTTCCATTCCACTTTATCAAATTTACAAACTCAAAAGGTTTCCTCTTAAATCTCCCATTTTCTCTCTAAGTTCTCTCTATCTCTTTCTTCTTACTATTTCTTCCTCACCTTCTAACTCTTTCTCTAAATTTAAATTCTTCTATCATCCCACTCTCTCCTTCATCTATTCTACTCCTCACTCTCTTAAGCCTCATTTTCGATGCCGTGATTCATCACCAAACCATTATTGTTGCCACCGCCACCAACTCTGCCTCTGCCTCCACCTCTGCCTCCGTCTTAAGCACCAAAATTTAGGTACGTTTGGAATCTTTTGAAATTTCCCTCATTTGAATTTATGTTCTTTTACAAATTTTGAGTTTTCCTTTGTGTTTGGTTAAGTTTTTTTTTTTTTTGTTGTTTTTGTTATTGTTGTTATATTTTGTCAATAAATTTTGGTTATGATTCTTGAAATATTTCGGTCATATGAATATTTATTATGTACGTATTTGAAAATTGTTATGCATTTTTTTTTATGTTAGTAAAAATCAAATTTATTAAAGAAGATGACATAAATTTGTGAATAATAGTCAAAACTATTCTTTGAGAAGAAATTGTTTTGACAAAAATATATATTTTTTTAATTTCTTCAAGGCTTTTAACAATGTTTTTACTAAAACATTATCTAAAATGGCACATTAGACGACAGATGATGGTTTTCACTAAAACTGTCGTCTAATGTGCCCTCCTGGTATTTCGCAAGCATATTAGACGATGGTGAAAACCATCATCTAATGTATACTACATATTACAACTATGGATTAAACGATGATTTAGCTAATCATCGTCTTATTTTTAGACGACGGTTCGTCTATCCTTCTATCTGTACTACTAGAAGATTAAGTATGCATGGATTGATATAACATGTTTTTGAAGCAAATATTTTGATTGGTTAAAATTGTGCCCCTAGGTATTCTCTACCTATGCACTTATGTCAGTTTCGAGTATAGATACCCCGTTTATTTCAGCGTCGTAGTGCCTTAGTACTCGAATATTGACTCGAAGCATTTATAAAAGCTTAAAAAAGGATATATATAAAAATGAAAATTATGTTTACATATGACACAATTTAAAAGGAAATTATGTTCTATCAGGACAATTAGAAGGATACCAACAATCATAAAGATTACATTCGATAAAATATTTAAGTAAAGACATATTTGAAAGAAACTATGACATAATATGGATAAACTGAAAGGAAAAAGTATAGCAAAAGCAGAACAAATAAAAAGTTTAAAGATATAAAAGGAATTTAGGGTGGGGGGGGATTGTGGGAATACATCAAAATTTTTCCAATCCCAAGGAACCTAGCATGATGACTAGTGCTAGTTAAAGGAGGAGCCTCTCGAAAGCTCTTTAAAAGAAGGATGTATGCTCTAAGGTATCTTCAAAACATGAAGGGCATGTTTATTTTAGGCATTCTTTGGATACAATGGACTCAAATTTAGATTCGAGTATCAAGAATCTTTTATATACATGTTTGTTTCCTCTAAAATTTGAATACATCAAAATTTTTCCAATCCCAAGGAACCTAGCATGATGACTGGTGCTAGTTAAAGGAGGAGCCTCTCGAAAGCTCTTTAAAAGAAGGATGTATGCTCTGAGGTATCTTCAAAACATGAAGGGCATGTTTATTTTAGGCATTCTTTGGATACAATGGATTCAAATTTGGATTCAAGTATCAAGAATCTTTTATATACATGTTTGTTTCCTCTAAAATTTGAATCACATGAGTTTTAAGAATCCAAGTTTCTAGAGTTCTAACTTGTCCCTAAACTCTTGATACTTAGATATCTTTGCTATAGTAAAAGCTGAAATTCTCTCTCTTATATTTGAGAAAAGAATCTAACTTCTTTATTTGATATCCAATCGTGATGATTCTTTTTTTATTGTGTTCCTAGCAAAGAGAAGAATAAATTAAGCTGCATATTGTATTTTTTTAGGATAATTAATATTAAGATTTTAATAGATTATCAATAAATCCAAAATTATTTTCACTACCTCTCCAAACAAAAATTTCAATTTTATTACATACTCAGATTAAAACTTACATGCACATTCAAACGTCAATCCGGATTACAATTCAAATCACTAATTGAAATCCTAATTTAAGCCACACAACTCAAATCAAATGACTAATTCGAATCCATTTACCAAACGGACCGAAAAAGCAGTCCTCTAGTCTACCCAAGAGTTGGCTTTTCAAGAAATAGGAGACGAAGAGAAACCTACTGTTTTACTTCTTTCATAAAGAAGGTTTTAGAGTTTGGAATCTATGTAGGAAGCATGGGTTTTCTTTTCCTTTTTTTCTTGTGACGAAACGCCATGTGTCAGTTCTTGAGGGTTTGCACTTAGAGACTTTTAATTTAGTAAAGACACAATCATGATTTTAGACATTATGGTGGATATAGAATTTTCATTCTTTTTCATCTGTGCATAGCAACATCATTCTAGACAAATGATTGGGAGATTTTTTTTTTTTTTTTTTTTTCAGTAAGAAGAGATCAACAAACCTAGATATGATTTGTTTACAACTATATTCAACAATATTCAAATAGAATTCCACGGCACCACTGTTGCTTGATCAAGGTGGAATTCTAACCATGCTTAAGTCCCATAGATCTTCTATTTAATTTTTGACAAATTTAAAATGTATGAAGTTTATTTATGTATCTTTTTTAATATTATTCTATCCTAAAATATTATAATTATGTTTTAAAATAAATTTTTGTAATTTTATAATTTTCTTTTATATTTTCACTAATGTCGATATTTTCTTTAAAATTTCATCCATCAAGACCAATATTTTCATCCTTTGCTTATCCATTATAACAACAACTGTAGCCTCGGATTGCAGGGGGCCCATTCGGAATCAATTCCAAAATAAATTTGCATGTTGGATTGGACAGATTCGTAATCCAAAGCAAAGAAATTGTGTCTCCATCTCGAGTTTGACAAGGCTTCAGCTCCATCACTGCATTGTTAGCAGCAACAAATTTATTCCGAAAAGCTAGACGACTTACAGCTTTTGTGGTCCTATTTCCACGACTATTCCATAAATATTTGACACTTCTGTGCGCCCAATCGAGGCAAAGTTGAAATTGCGCCACCCATAAGTCATCTTCGGGCTTTTGCGATGGGCATCTGAACGATCTGTCATGTGTCAATGTCATCTCTAAGGTTACCAATTTGCACGGGCTGTCATGGGCAACATACTCACGTGAAGTCAGAAGCTTTCAAGATTGTTGGACCAAAGTTAGCAAAAATAAAGCATTAAATTCGAGGGTAAAAACCATGGCATGCTCCACAGGTTCCTGTTTCTTGCATTGTCTGCTTCCCACTACAAGGAATTTAGTTCTTTTATCATTAATTGACCATGGATAAAAAGAATCAAGAAACTATCGTGTGTGTACTACATATCAAGTGCTCTATACACTTGCATACAAACAAATATTTATGCAACATATATATTATCTATGGGTTTTTACGTCCCCTCTGATCCCTCCAACATAGTATGTTTGTAGAAGAGAAAAATAGAACATAATAGTGATTATCAATATTCGATTGATGTAACACTAAGAATTTAGTAATGCAAGGACTGTGTTATGGTTGTGGAAATTTTGAATACACACGTGCAGGTAATCGTTTCAAGTAATAAAGCGTGAGTACATATATCGTTCTCATGAGGATTATGTTATTTTTTATTAATTAAGAAAATTGATTTAACTCTAGAATTATTTAAATGATAAAATTCTAAACTTAAAAAAAAAAAGAAAATTAATGTGAAATTTAAAAAATAAATGTTGAAACAAACAAATCTTTAAAAAATTGGGAATTATGATTTCACTAAAATCAATCCGATCCTATTCAATTAAACATATTATTGTGATATCCTCATACTATGTTAATGGTTGAATTCTCTATCGTAGTCAATGCTCTCTCTTGAGTTACACTAAAAATACCTAAGCATAAAAATGCACTATATCTATGGTAATTCTTATTGTGGTTATACAAACCATGTATGTAAATCTCTATCTTACAAACAATTTATGGTATTTTATATATGATCCTGAATCACAAATCTCCTCTCGGTCTCATTATGATTTATTTTATCATCTAACTAGTGGCCAGCTAATTAAAAGCATTAAGTATAACGTAAATACTCAACATACTTATGAGGTTCACAATAGTATAATTAAACTTAATAAAATGTTCATAACTTAAGTTACATCACAATCCCAACAAAACTAAAACTAAAATATGACAATAAAAGCACACAACAAAAATATTAAAATAAACATTAATATATTATAAAAGATAAAGTTTAAAAAGAACCTAGATATGTTACAAGTGTGAGCCCTCCTTCCACACTCACAACACTCTAAAACAACTAAACACTCAAAAGAAAAAATTATATATGTTTTAGTTTTATTTTTTTTCTTTGTTTTTGGAGCATAGCTCCTGAGAGCTAATAGCTCTCTTTATTTGAGCCCAGGAAGCCGGGATGTGCTTAACGCACAAATCCAAGGCTATTTATGGCCTTTAGAAGCTTGATTTTTGTTTTAATATTTTGACTGAATTGCCTCTTACTCAGACCACAAATGAGAGTGCAAATCTCATGCAAAGAAGAGACAAATTCGTGTGTTTTAACTTTGGAAAGTTTTAACCACATGTCAGATCTCAATTGGATTTTTCCTTTGCATTGCACATGTGGCGCACGTTTATTGGAGATAATATGAGCACAAATTAAGGGTCGAAACACATGGGATTCCACCACAGCTAGGGCCCACGTACAGAGCCTGATGCGTTTTGACTTGTGCGTGCTATGAACGCGCTCATTGATTGGATGCAGTGGCTGAGATGTGTCTAACCGAGTAGGCCCCGCGCGCCTGTTCTGCTGTAGTAGCCTGTCGACTATGCTTCTCTCTTTAGCGCATGTAGCCCACGCTCCTCATCCAAGTCGTTCGTCGCCTGCATTCGACGGTTCTGATCAGTTCTGAGTTTAATTTTAATTACCAACCTCATTTTTTTTATCACATTTGTTTACCCAACCTTACCTAATTAAAAACACTCTACATGATTAAACTATTAAAAAAAAATTTTACAACACAATTAATTAAGAACTAAATAAAACTAAATCAAAATATAACAAAATATATAAAAATTAAACTAAACAAAATTAATTAAAACAAATAAAGATCTCAAGAAGAAAGCCATTTTTGCAAATAAAAATATAGTAAAATTAACGCTATTTTATAGAGCTACAGTTGTGCATCTTCAACATCCACGAATGTCAAGTTGACGTAATAATAAAAAAATTTAGTCGTTTAAAAACTATAATAGTTGTTTTAATATCAATATTGTTAATATTACATTCAATGACTATCATGTTATGTTTTTCATTTCTTGTGTTATGTTTGAAGAACGGTCCTTCAAAAGAATAGTGAAAAAGCCCACTATATATCTAGGTAAATTCTGTCTTTTAGGTTTAAAATTTCACTTAAGTCGATCTATTTTTTTTTTTCTTTTACTAATCCTTGCAAAATAAATACACATGTCGGAAGTAATAGTCATGTTTGTGAGTTCTTTTCCTTGATGTCATGTCTAAATCTAAGGAGTGTTGTTATAATATACAAATCAAATCCACCGCCAATCTCATCAATTTCCTCCTAAAAGGGGAAAAGAAGGGGACAAGAAAATTAGAAGGTTGTAGAAACTGGAAACCCAACCCATAAATCCTAATTAACTTCTTGACTAGCAAAAGTAAGAGCGACCAAACTGCCTGTAGAAGCACCAACCGTAACCATTTTTATTGGAAGAATTAAAAGAAGCTGGGTTTTTCTTTTAGATATTTCAAAGTTCTTCTAGAATTGGGGACGAAAACCCTTTCAAAAGTCATGTATTTATGATGTGTTTCTGCAATTATTGGAGGACTTTTAGAGCTATATAATGGTGCATCCCAGTACACCGTCAATATTATTCCAAATTCCCAAAGTCTAAACTATTGATTCTAACCTCAAAGTGAATATATCCCGCAAAAACTAGAGTCACCCAACTGACAACATTATTAGAAAAGTGTGTCAAAAACAATCAGGGCCAATATGATGCCGAATGATCTGATGCTATGGGACACCGATTTTGAATGTGTTTGGCACGTTATATTACATTATATTGTATTATATATATACAAAAAATATAATATAATATAATCTAATATAATATAATACGATATGTAAAACAAGCCCTTAAAAGTTGGATCTTATAACATGAGATTCACTCTTTTTTTTTTCAAATTATAGTGGTTAAAATCGATGGCATCTGGAGCATTTTCCATGCCAATAAGGTTATAATAAAGTTAGCCCTTATGTTTGCTAGAATGGGCCGTATGTAACTGTATTTCAGATAACAAATATGTCTTTAGGATTTTTTTATTGCTCTACAAATTGTAGGATATCAATTTATGAAAAAAATTAAGAATCAATGAACGACATCGTTTTAATTTTTTATTCACTTTTGCCCTCTCATGTTCTTCGCTTTGCTTTTAAACATGGAACTTATAAACTACACTACAAAAATTAGACTTTTAGTCACAATAATTTTTTATAAAACTTTTAGTCACACAAAATGTTGCGACTAATATATATTTAGTCATAAACTTTAGTTTAATTTTTGTTGTGCATTAAAATTTTTAGCCATAGGGTTTTTAGTCACGGGATATTTTATGACTAAAAACCTCGTGGCTAAAAATTTTGGTCATGACAAAAATTAAACAAAAGTTTGTGATTAAGTATACATTAGTCACAACAAATGTTTTGACTAAAAGTCTAATTTTTTGTGGTAATAAATGATTATTTTACTTGCCAATTTTTAATTTACAAATATTGTTAGCTTCTCTTCTTCTTCTTCTTCTTCTTCTTCTTCTTCTTCTTTGTCCATTTTTTCCCCTCTCTTTTGGACATCTGTTGGACACCCTTTCCCGTTTTGTAGAATGTTTTCACAGCATTTTCCTAGAGGACGTGTTACTCAATATTATGCATATATAATTTTTTTTAATTTTATAGAAAAATGGGATATGAAATAAAACTAGAGGAGGAGAAGAGAATTAAATGGAAAGCGATCAAATGATTTCCCAACATTTCTCCACTCAAAAATGCTACATGCTTTAACTTTTGCCTTGCTTAACTTTTGTCCATAGGTTTCTTACACAACTTGAGACATCAATTACATATCCTCGGTAAGCTAATACACTTAAAATAAACGTACACATATCAGTTAGGTGAAGTTGCATTCAATGTTCTATCTTCTTTCCTAATTCTCCTAAGATTTTGTAGGACAACGTTTGAGGACAACATGGACCCCCCCAATTTTATAACCTTTGACTTTTTTGTGCAACCTTGTTCATAGCCACCATGCCGTCTTCAATGGTGGACCAAAGTTTTACTCTATATCAATTATTTTTCAGCTGGGATAGTCACGAAATCTAGGTCGGCTTAGCTATATATATCTACCTACATGAGAGGCCAATTTTTATTTAAACATAAATGTAATGAGTGCACATAGAGATGAAGCTAAACCAATAGTTTTTTTTTTTTTTTTTTTTGTGAAAGCAAAAAGATTGCATTACATTGAAGAGAATTACAAATGTGAAATGACCCTATATACAATTCGATAATCCCAATATTAAAACCAGTTCTACCAGTACAATCTAATAACGCTTAAAAAGATTTATGCCCTGTTTGACAAGCTCGTCTTAATTATAATCTTAGTTATGAAAAGTGTAAGGTTCTTACATGCTACAATAACAATAAAAAAATTACTACAGTGTAAAATTTTTACATACTACAATAAAAACAGTTCTAATCACATGTCAAACATACTATTAATATGTACTTCAAAGGCCCGAACCAATAGTTAAAGACCGCAACTAGTCACATATCATAAGCTAACCGTAAAACAAGTCTATGTACAGGGCTGCTCCAAGAGTAAACAATTATTATTTTTTCCTTCTTTTTCTTATAGCTAAGGCTAATTGACAATAATTAACCGCTCCACTAGGACCAAGAATTATAAAAATAGTTTTTTCCAAGTCAAAATGATACTTTTATAATTGTTCAAGTTTTGTTAAAGTCGTGACATAAATATATGTGTGTATATATATTGATATTATATTCATTTCCGCTTATTGGTCACAAGCTATTCATGATTGGCTTACCAAACAGATTTTTTTTCCCTCTTCACCTGTTTCACGTTTGAAACCAAGGAATCCATATGCATGTTTGCTTCTCACCCACGCTCAAGCTTGATCTTTTCGTTTTCTAAATATATATTTTTGAAACTCACGCTCGACTTCAATTAAAAATAATGGTATTTTTTAGAGCATGAAATCAGCTCTCTCTCTATATATATATAACTATATAGAAACTAAATAGGACGACAAAGTAGCCAACAACAAACATCTGTTTTTTTCTCCCTTTAATAATTAATAATATATATTACGTGGGTGCACACGTAAATCGTATTTAGATAATAATTGTTGATTAATTAATTAAAGAAATATTTTCGATTAATTATAAAGCAACTTTGGTGGTTTGTTCCACACATGGCCTTGATACATATCTTTTAAGTCTTGCCCACGACAAAAATAAAAGAACGAAAAATCATACTGATCATTTCTAAACAAAAGTTTTGCGCTTTTGTAATCATAACTTTAGACCAAGGGACAGATTTTCCAAAATTACTAAAGTTGTAAACGCCAATCAACAAAAAAGAAAAGAAATAGTATAGCATATATATATATATAGAGAGAGAGAGAGAGCTTTCACCCTCTTTAGCATTGAAAAGAGATGATAAATAATAATTAATTGAAGGTTGGAATTCAAAAGGGGTCGAAGAGTTCATGCAAATGATGATGATGATGCCGATGGAAGGGATGATGAAAGTGATGATGAGACCATTAAAACAAAGTAGTTTCCGGGAAAGTGCCTTCTTTCCGGGAAAGTCCCTATCATGATATACAATGAAAAGGTCCACACGAATATGAGTGATATTATGTGGTGTATTTTAGGAGAACTTTCTCATCATTCAGGTACCATCTCCACCAATCATGATATAACATATAGCGTATGTATATGTATATTTATATGTGTAATGTTCATGGGAAGCCCGTTAATCTGGACCGTCCGATCTGAGGATCTTAGAAGTCGTACTCTGAGATGCGTTTCTATTATTGTGAGATTAGGAATACAAAAAATCTATCTGGATTTTCTTTTTTCTTTTTCTGATGGGGATTTGGGAATCTTAATCAAAGCAAACAGGGTGAGATAGTTCATGGGGGTCTTTGTGGCCCACACATTGAATAGAAAGGTAGCAGTCTGACTTTGGTGGAAAATCCCATGATTAGATTTTGTGAGGGGAAAAGGAGAACCAATGGTACATCACGTGGGGCTGTGACCCACTGGTTCCCTTGAAGGCGTATCCTGTCACGTGACCACAACCATGAGTCCATTACCCCTTAAAGCCTCTCTCTCTCTCCCTCTGCTCTCTTTTGTTTTTCAAGTTAATCATCCATTCCTTTCTTTCTCCACACGCCTTCTCACCACCCATTTCTTAGACCCTTCTCTCTCTCTCTCTCTCTCTCTCTCTCTAGGCAACTGAATTATACAGACACATACACGTGAGCTAACGTCCCACAACCCCACAACTCCACCCCTATTCCTTCAAACATTAGCATAGACTTCAATAATTATTTATTTTCCGGTTGTTATTATTATCATTTTATTTTATGAGTAAATTAAAGTTTATTAATTATTATTCACGACCTCAAGGTCGTTTCTTTATCTTTATCCTCTCTTTCTTCTTTTTCTAAGACACTGAATGGCAAGAATGTGGTGTGACTCACTAGTATGAGTCAGATATTTTATTTTATTTAATATCTTGGTTTCCAATAAGTCGATATTGATTATGATCTATATAAAGGCTGACAATTAATATTAATAATATAATCGACGACTTTAGGCAACAAAACACAGGTTTTTGTTTGATCAAGTTTTCATCTCACAGAAAAGAATGCTTTGCATGACGTAGAAAAGGATTTCGTACATACATAGCAATACGGGCTTCTCCCATTACATCTTTATTAATAAGTCATGCATGAGACAACTTCCACATCATATACAATAATAACATACATGAATAATTTGTCTCCTTATAATTTGATTAGCCAAAAAATTTGTCTCCTTATTTTAAAATATATGTTATTAAGGATCTGACTAATCAACATAAATCACAAAAGAAATTATGTTTTGTTCCTTCGTTATCTTGATCAAAACCGATATCAACGAGGAAAAAGTATACAAGTCCTTGATTAATAAGAAGGATAGGAAGTGCACAAAAGATAAAACCAAAAATTAAATAATACCAATCCCTTCATAGATATATTATTTCACGATTTACAAACACATATAATTAAAAAAGAGAAAAAATTAAAGAAAAGGTAAAAATGATGATCCTGATCAGTAGCTACTATTTTTCTTTTTCTACAATTAATTACACTAACGATCTTCCACTACAAACCCTTAAACCAAAAAAAAAAATAGAGGGGTCATGGTCCTTCTCAATATGGAGGGGACAATCTTTTTGATCTGCCTTTTTCCTTTTTTCATATTCCTACCATATGTGCTAATTAAAATCCTCTAATTAATCAACAAGCTGCAGAAGGATTGGTGAAGGGATTGTAGAAGTGTGGCTTAGGAGCCATGGAAAATGGGCTCTTAGCCGATCCGCCGACATCTCCGCCGACACCGCCTCCGATCCTTTCGCAAGACGGACACATGGTGAGCGTCGCCGCCGGCATGTGCATGTACAAGGGTTGTGCTAGCTTCAAAGCCTTCAGCTCTTGCAGCTCTTTCTGTAGCCTTCTGTTCTCATCCGTTAGTGTCTCACAGCACTTTTTCAAGAACTCGCAATCCACTTCTGTTTGTTTCAGCTTTGTCCTGAAAAAAAGAGAAAAAAAAATTGTGGCCTAATCATATGCGTTAGGAAACATTTTAGGGTTTTTGTTGGAATATAGAAAAGATCCTAGGTTTTCTGTTCTTTTCTTCTTTTTCTCGGGAAAGGTGTTAATTTATGATCTGGGTTATTTATAATATTTATATATTTACCTGGCCCGCCTATTCTGGAACCATACTTCAACTTGTCTTGGCCGCAGATTTAACTGTCTTGCTAAAGCTTGCTTTTGTTTCTGTTGATATACACAGAAAAAAAGTTATATATAAATTCTTCTAATATGGTTTATATTTAGAGAGAGAGAGAGTAATTACAGGATTGAGAGTGCTGTGTTGTTTGAAGCTTTCTTCTAAAAGGGCAGATTGTTCTTTGGTAAGCCTAAGCTTCTTTCTGGCATTAGTACCATCTTCATCTTCATCACTAACTCTGGACAAAGAAACTGCTTTCTCAACCTCAATCTCTTGATCACTGCCGAGGTCTCTCTCTCTCTTAACCCTCCCACTAGAGAAAGAAGAGACGGCGCTGTGAGGCGACGCTTGCCGGCCGCACAAGCCGTTGTCATGAACATTAACGTTGTTGGTGTTGTTGTTGTTTTGTAGTACTGGTTCCTGATGATGATCATGAAAACTTTTGTTCACATCAATAATGACCTTTCTGTTGTTGTGGTCATAAGCCTCATCACCGGTACCATTAGAGAGCCCCAAAGTTAATAAAGAAGGCTCAAAAGCAGTACTAGTTGTAGTAGAACTAGTGGTGGTGGCCTTCTTGTTGGCGGCGGCGGCGGTTGGCGTTGTCGGTCTCCGGCTTTCTTGGGATGTGGAGAAACCTAACCCTAGAACGAGGCCTGTGTTGCAAACATGATCGTGATCAAAACCCATCTGGGGAATTCAGAAGAAGAGAGGAGGAGAGAGAGGGGGAGAGAGAGAGGAGAAAGAGTGGATTTTTGGTGTGAAAAAAATGGTTGGGGGGGTTTGGAGATAAAATGGGTTGAAAGTTAAGGGAGCAAAAGGGTCTTAAGAAGAGGGGGAAGGAGAGAATGATGAGACTTTTTGTGGGGGCATCTGGGTGGGTGGGTGGGTGGGTGGGTGGCTATGATTATTAATCAAAGCAAAGAATGAGTAGAGAAACGAATCTGGGCATCTGAGGGCAAACCGCAAAATTAAAAAATATATATCATCAAAAAATGATAAAATAAATAAAGAAAGAATAATTATGATGAAAGTCTTTCTCTATCTCGCTACATAGGTTGACCATTTGAACCCCACTACTGTTATCTCTATTATTATAACAAACAAACAAGGACAATCCCTCTCTCTCTCTCTCGTCTCTGTATCTATCTAATGAGATAGAATCCTACAATTCACATGGCAGTGGGAAACACACCAAGAGGATGATTCGCTCAGTCCTCGCCACCCATTAACGTACCAAATTTTAATTATGCCCACCACTTTCTTTCCCTCATACACCTAAATAAATTACCTGCAAATATTACACGTATATATATATATACACACACACACACAAATACATGACAATATCTAGATGAACTTAAATTTATCAATTATTATCTTGGAAAGGAAAAAAAAAAAACTTGTCAATTATTTGTCCACTTTATTAGTTTTCTTTTAAATTTTCCCCCTTTGTTCTCTTTTCTTTTTCCTTTTTCCTGTTTCTTGAACAGTTATTGGCAATAATATGAAGTGTGTATATAGTGGATATTTTGTTGTATGCATTCAAAGATTGCGCCTTTAAGTGATTGCCAAGATATATAAATTAAAAAAAATCGAAAGGCTATGATTGGGTATTAATAATATGTTCCTTTTTTGTAATAGACCACATGAACTGTCTCCCATTCCATGCCTGCTTCAACTGGGCTAAAAGATGGATACCATGTCACCTATTGCTTAACGATATTGCATTTTTTTTTGCCATTTAATTTAATTATGATTGGTGGGCGGTTTTTATTTTTGCTTTGCTTATGAATGCGGTAGAGATAATTAGAAAGGGATGTGCACTATAATTAGCATGATATGATTATAAGTGTGGTTTATTTGTTTTCTTGTTTGTTGTGCGAGAAAAGGAAATTCAATAAAATAAAGAGGGTGAAAAAGAAAAGTAGGTAGAAGACACCATTGGAGTTTTAATTCAAAGAGTTATAATGGTGCCAGAATATGATTCATCAACAAGAATCCGATCTTTGCTTAACTAGAAAGTTGATTAGCTTGTTTGGGGCCTACTTCTCTTCTGTACTAGTACAATAGGCACTTTCAATAATGCTTTGTCGGCGATGATGACGAGAAGTTAGGTCGCCCATAAACCATGATATACCTTGAAATAATTATGTAATGTAAAATAAACAAATAGCGATTTGCACGAGTTTCTATTGCTAATCATCATCAACTATTATAGAACCTTTTTGCGCAAAATTATTATTTTGAGAGCAACTGTTTGATGGTCGCCCGGACCAGTCATTGATTAGAATGGTGTGGTGCACTAATAGTTTTCATGGACATAATGGCAACAATTTAGGTGATTATATATCTCAATGCTAGGACACCAATTTTAATGTTTAAACTCATTAGTTATAACTATAAGTGACATAAAACTCTCAACAGCTACAATAAAAATAAAAAATTGCTATAATGTATGCTACAATTCTTAAATTTAAACTTCAGTTACAATTGAAGTATCAAATCCTGATTTTTGTATCAACTATTGAGTTGTCGTTAATTTATTAGCGGATACAATTTATTGATCTAGCAATCTTTTATACACGTATCAATAAAAACATGATAACTCATAAATTAATACTCAAGTTGGGATTCGAGTCAGTGTTTTTAACATTTTTCATCTTTTCCCTTCCTAAGTGATTTCAAACTACCTTGGCGATCAGATTGTTTTAATGAATAAATTGTATAGGGAGAAATAAGGAAGCAAGGACTCTCAAAATTATTGGCAAGTAGTTAGATCATCATTTGAACTTGTATGTATGCAGTTAGTTTATGATTTTATGACGCGTATATTAGAAACAAAATATTAATGATTGGGAGGAAACGGAGACAAAAAAAAGTGTTTAATTGTATTTAATGTTTCTTTTGTTTCTGGGTAAATTTATGAATGGGATATATACAAGAGATAATACGTATGCATTAATTAATGGCTCGAAAATGAGATTATTCAATTGTCAACAAAAGTGCGACAAGTAAAACCAACTTGGTAAACCAAGAATTGTTGAACCGCCATCCACATACGTTCAAGGAACTGATTTTAAAATACTAAGCTTTTTTCTTCTTGACCCTCAAAAGTTCAAATAAGTACATAATTTTCTTCTCTTCTGTTTTTCTGACCGGGGAATTCTAATTGACTACTAGATGAGAAAAAAACGAGCAATCAGAAGGGCAATCTCTTAATATTGATATTATCTTCATTTTTCTTCATCTTATATCAACCTCGTTTCTATCATATTTTTATTCTAATTTATATATTCTTTTTGGAATAAAATGAATGTTATACTTGTTTTTTATTTTGAGGAGGAAAATTATGTTACACTCGTTAGTGTATCAGAAATATTGGTACAAAAGGATTTTATTAGAAGCATTGTCCAAAGCTTTTGTCAGCGAGCGGCTGAACATGAACAAAAAGTAGGTTAAGTTGATACTAGCCTTAAGGTTGATAGACATTGACTTTGATATATTGGTTAATGTCATATTAATCACACATTATAATTAACAATAATTTGTTTACCCCTTCAAACTTTCACTTTAAAAGCATGCATGATTGGGTATGATCTTAAAGTCCTTTTTTAATTAAATCTTTAACTATTCTTATTTTTCTTCAAATCATCAATAGTGACCCATCTAAAATTATAGTTAATTAAACTATCTTCACCAAAAATATTAAAAATGGTGGTTCTCATGTCATCATATCACCATCGATCCTTTTCATGTACAAATTACCACTATTAAAAAGTATAATCTTTTGCAAGTGTCAAGACAACAGCAGTGACACGTACCTATTTGAGAAAGGGCTAGACATATGGCCCCACCAAATGATTTGGTATGATGGGCATTTGATTCCGTGGGGAGTTGATGATTATGGAACGTAGAAGTTGGCAATGATGCAGATAGAGAGAGAGAGAGAGAGAGAGAGAGAGAGAGAGAGAGAGAGAGTTTGGGATAAGGCCTTTGGGTGATGTTTGCTTCTTCCTGCCTTTAAGGCTAGCCGACCATGTTTGGTTTTACTGTGTTATGCGACAACTTCGTGTAAAATGTTCTTTTCATATTATATTATATTTTTCACTTATCCTGTTTTTGCACTTTTTGCTCTTCGTGTGTGTTTGGTTTTCTTGGCTCTCACTTTTAGCAAATAAACGCAATTCACCCAATAAGAAAAAAGATAAAGAAAAACAAAAATTGATAGATGATGATAAGACTTTTGTCTACAGCGGATATAGGACATCATATAATTGGTGCCAATGTTTTGTCAGTCCCACGTCCCTCCAATGTAGTGTCGTATACATGTACATTGCCATCTACAATTATTGGATAATAAATATTAGCCTATTTTTTCTTTATGAAGTAAAAAAATGTTTAAAAAATATGGTTAAAATTAATTTTAGTTAAAAATATTATAATATATAAAAAAATTTTATTATAAAAAATTTTTATTTTTTATTATAGTAGATAAAAATCGTTAGATTTATTAGTTATAACTAATTAATTTCAGCCAATAGTCAAACACCTTATAATTGTGTTTTTTTAGTAATTTTATTGATAGGTATTGAAAAAGTAATCCTTTAGTAGATATTTGTTTTTTAGTCATTAGAATTATCAAGAAAAATACTTTTAATCAAATCTAACGATTTAAAATATATACTACCGATAGATTCTCCACTAAAGAAGGACTTTTTTTTAATTGAATTTTAAACTAATTGCTTTTCACATGTAAAAATTAATTAAAAGACCTTCTAAATTATTGCACACAAAAATTATTTTCTATATAATTTGAAAAGAAAAGTTTGCTTAATTATATGATCCAATTATGAAGTGATCATGTTCACCAATATTTGTAAATTTCTTTTTAGGGTAAATAACTTGGCTTGTCCCTACCTTTTTCAAAAAGGTGTAATTTCGTTCCCAACCTTTTTTTTAAAAAAAAAAAATTCACTGAGTCCAACGTTTTTAAAAAGGTACAATTTGGTCCTCCATTCGTTTAATTTCAGACGAAAAAAAGTTTTCACTACTTTACTTGGGATATTTTAGTAAAATATCGAATATGTTTTAAATAAATCAAAATAAAAACATATTTCTTTAAAAATTAAAATTAAAATGTGAGATGTAAAAAAAAAAGAAGAAGAGGAAAATAGTCCCTTCAGGACGGGAAGAAGGAGAAAGAGCGATGGGGGTGAGGGCGATGGGTTGAGGAGGCGAGGGGTCAGGGATGGGGGTGGGGGTGATGGGTTAAGGGGGTGAGGGGTCTCTAGTGGTTGTTGGGATTTGGGTACAACGGGGAGGGAGTATGATTGCCCCGGTGACGTGGAGGAAGACTAACCCCGACGAAAATACACTTGACAAAGTGCAAAGTCGTCTTCCAGGCGAGGGAGAGGGCTAAAAGGGGGCGTAGAGAGAGGTCGAGGAGGCAGATGGAAAGGTAATGGTGGAAGGTCTGAAGGAGGAGGTCAAAGTGGAGGGGTGTTAGAGTTCAATTTGTAGTTTTTTTTTTTTTTTGCATTTGATTTTTTTTCTGGAATGGGGCCGCCGGTGTAAAGGGGGGCAGTGGTGGGGTCGCTAGCACAGGAGGCGGCGGTGGTGGGGTTGCTAGCACGAGCGGGAGGGGGAGGGTGGCGATGTGCAGGGGTGAGCGATGGGGAAGAGGGCTTGAATTTGCATTTTGGTTTTTTTTTTTGGTTAATTTTTATTTTTTGGGGGGTAAAAATCAAATCAATGGCTGTAATTTGGTGTTTTTGAATCAATGGATGCAATTTACTATTAATTTTTATTGTAATAATTATTTAAAGAGTAATTTACTAATTTTAATTAAAAATAATATTCAGTAATTTTTCCCGTCCAATATCAATAATTAGCGACTAAATTGTACATTTTTTAAAAAGTTAAATTTAGATAAATAAAAAAATATTAAAGATACAATTATACTTTTTTAAAAAGGCGGGAATTATCCAAACTATTTACCCTTGCTTTTATAGTGTCCTGTCACTAAAGTCGTAACAGGATAATGTGGTGGCTACCTTTTGGTGCCGCTGTCTATTGTGAGGTACTCTTCCATCCATACATGCCCTATACGTACGTCAGCAAAGCATCTACTCTTTGCTTTAGTCAACTACACTCGCCAGTCGAAAGCATACAACTAGGAAAAAAAAAAAAAGGGTATCCCATGCTTGTATTCTACCTTTTGATCAAGTAGTACTGTTTGAATATTATTTGGAATTAGTTGTATCATTGAGGATGTTCTTAGCATATAATTGTTTACTTTATCCTGACTATTTTTTTGATCTACAACTAGTCTGAAATGACTTAAGATAAACAGTTTTAGTTTATTTAGCTTCCAAGCTGCTTTTGGATATCTTTCGATGGACATGCTAATCGAGCTTTTTGATTTTTATAAGCTAATTTTAAAACAAGGTATCTTTTTGGTGCTTATAGAAAAAAGAGTTCATGAAAAGCTATTTTTATTTACTTTTTTAACTTTTTAGTTGTAAATGTTATATAAAAACTTATATTTATATCTTTTTATTACATTATTGTTTACAACAATAAGACCTTTTTACTTAATTAATTAAACAGGTTCAAAATTTTTTTCTTTTTTCCTATTAACCCTGATTGAAAAATCATAACTTATGCTTTCCATTTTTACTGTTTAAAAATAAACGGAACCTAAATAATCATGAAAAATATGATCTAATGACAAAGGATATATATATATATAAATTTATATTATATATGGCCACTTTTTTTTGTCATCGTCAGTATGAGGGCCAAAATTGCTGTCTCCGTTTTCTTTATCTGCATGCCATGCAAGACTGAGGAAGAAAGGGAATAGGAACTTTTAAAAGGCTTTCAAATCCTCCCAGAGTTTCTTTATATATTTCTTTTTCATTTAACAATTCAATTTGAACGATTGTTGATTGTTATTAAATTTCCAAATAAATCCTTGAATGGAGTAAAGAGTACCGGTATTAGAAAGTGGCATTGTTTTCTTTGCAGTGTCTAGGAGATGTCCCCGATTTTCAATTAGATCTTGTACATACAAAGAATTTCTTTTTTCTTGTGGAACATACAAATAAAAGAATTTTATTACCTCTAGGAAAAAGGGCAATGCAATAGGCAAAATAGCAGCCCTTTTTGACAAAAATGGAATAAATGTGCATAAAGTTCTCACTAATGAGAAAAAGAAATAAACATAATAAAAGGGAAAGCAAAAAAGTTACTAATTAGGAGGAATACATATTGGTGACAAAGAATCATTTTGGTACTGGACAACATTTGTCTAGTCAGAGTATAATATACATTTATCGTTTGATTCTTTAATTTTTTCACACGGGGGATGGATAATATGTGGCATAAACAAACGCACCGACTTTCAACGAAGAAAAGGAAGAAAAGAGACTAATAACATATAGCTTGTCCCACTAGAACTCACTTTTCCAAGAACTGGTTGGGTGAAGCTTTCATGCAGAACCATCATGCTTGCGTTTAAAGGTTGTGAAGGCAAAGACCCATGTCACCCCCCATTATGGTGACCGCCTTCCCATTAGCTAGAGAGAGAAAGAGAGAGAGTACTCTACTAGGAATTAATGGGTCCCACATTGAACACTTGTGGGGCCAGTGGGGATGTAACATAGCCTAGAATTGACCAGGTGGTTGGGGGTAAGGGGCAAAAACGGTTGGAAGGCATTGCCGGCTATCTTGTGGCACAAAGTTGAGGCACTAGGGCCCATGTAGTGTAGGTGCATTCACATAAAGAGGGAGGGTTACTCTCCCAAATCCCTATAGAAAGGAAGTTGCAAAAGGGTAAGTATATAGTATGGGAGACTTCGCTACGGACGAACATAACATGCTTATTTCTGGATGTGTGTCCACGTCTAGGGCACGTGTCCATCACCTGTATGTCCACAAGAAGCATGGCATATATATATATATATATATGTTGTATGTACCGTTATTTTGATATTATCAAGGCGAATGATGTACTCATGACAGTCGGTCTCGCTCGAAATGGTTATGAATTTCATTGATTCCAATTTTATGCAGTCATGCCATTGAAAGGTGCTGTAGAAGTTAGCGCCTTGAGACGTCCTCATCGTTGGTTCAGTCACTCGTCTCAAGGCAAGTCGCCTCGACAATGGCAAATTGACTCCAACATCTCTGACTAGCTAATTCAATTTGAATGGAAAATCATCTCACCTAAAAGGGGATTTTAACAGTTTCAATTCCCGAATGCTGAAAGTAAGATCACCATTTGGGCTGGTGGATCGGGTAATCTATAGTTAAAGTTCTTGCGACTTCAAAAATAAACTCAGGATTTTGATTGGCTAAAAATAATCTATTATTGTACAGGTATTGGCATAGTTTTAGGAACTTTCTTGGAAGTATTGGGATCCCCAAATTTTTTTTAGATAGCTTAAGGAATTGGGACACCATTTCGTGTGGATGACATAATGTTGGATGGATCTTTTGGTCACCATGCTTGAGTGATGGTAGTTATTGACTTGATAATTATTTACCTACGATTTTACCCCACTGCAAGAAAAACCTCAGACAATATTTTAAACTGTCATCTAAAAATAAGAAGACAGTTAGGCAAACCATCACCTTATCCAGCAATGTAGAACATGTTACAAAATAGACAAATGTATATGTGGTCTAGGCAAGGGTGCAAATGGTGATATATTAAGGACAGTTTCTAACAAAAACCATTGTCTAATATATTTTTGCTTTTTACATTAGACGGTGATTTTTTAGGAAACTTGTCGTGTAAAGTCTTATGCTACCCAACCACTAGGTTGATTTCTTTCGTTTGTCCTACGGGTGGCCTCTTTGTATTTAATCTGTTATATTAGCCTCACAAATCACTGATGATCATAAAGCAATATTTTATAAACTTTAAATATAACAAAATATAAGAATAACAATTCAATTAATACATGGGTTCAATGAATAAGAATTTAATAAATGTGTCGTTTATATGTGTCATTTTACATACACTACCAACAATTGTTACTTTGCAACTCTCATTAGGTGACGGTTTCATGAGAAATCATCATCATAAATGACGCGGCATTAAATGTCACGTGCTTTAGATGATAGTTTCTTAAAAACCGTTGTCTAATGCCTTACATTAGATGATAGTTTTTAAGACTCCGTCGTCTAATATTCTTTAATTGTCACGCCTATTTGAAGATCAAAACATACTTTCTCAGCGTCGTCAACCTCCCTCTCTCAAATCTCCATATCCAAAGCCCTCCATCGCCTCCTTATGCCACCATCTCCATTGTAGCAAGCTTCTTCAGCGTCGAGCCCAAAGGTCACGAGCCTTTTGCCACCGTTCGGGGCCCTTTTACCGAGCCCCACTACAAGCACCTATTGAGCTATCGCTAATACTTTGAAGCCCCTCCATTGCCACCGCGAGAACACCTATGTCACCTTCTTCTGTTGCCATTTGCGTCGCATGAGACCTTTTTCCTAGCCCCTTTGTGAGAGCGCAAAGGCTTGTTTGTTTGTTTTTATTTATATAACAACATATGTTTGTTTAAATTTTTTTCGTGCTTATTTTAATGGTAATTTTAGATGAATTTGAGTTTGTAATTTGAGATTGTTGGGTTTATGATTAAATTAAATAATCTTTTATGCCATTTGTTCTTTTAGTTTAGTGGTCTTTGTTGTTTGTAATTAGGTTGTTTATCTAGTAATTAGGTTTTTATATTTAGGATTTATGAATAGAATTTGTAATTAAGATTTGATAAATTGTTTCTATGTTAGTTTAATATTATTAATTTTAATTAGTGTGTTCATTGTAGTTTTATAAGCTTTAGTTCTAATGTTATTAGCTTTTATATGTTAGTTTAGTATTAATATATTATTTTTAGTGATTATATTTTAGTTTTATATATATGTTGGTTATATATATATATATATGTTGGTGTTAATTATATGTTTGTTTTAGTTTTAATTGTATGTTAGTTTTTATGTTATTAATCTAATGTTTCTAATAAACGTTTTTGTTTAAGAATATTTGGATATGTCGGACAACGAATTTGTCGATATGGAGGAGGAAATAACCGGACAAGACGATCGTTATGAGCTTTAAAAAATGGAGCTATTTAATCTGGATATGGATGGGAAAAAAAAAAAAGCAACTTTGATAAAGAAAGTCTCAAGGTTAAGATTAAAGGTATAAAAATATAAGTTCAATTTGATGAAAAAGATCAAGCTCTTGGAAAAGAGGGGGATGAGCTCCAAAATTGCATTGGAGTTTTAGTTCGAGAGCACGTCCGCATAATAATAGAGGATTAGAGAAAAAAAGCAATAAGGACAATATGGAATATGTTTGGCAAGATCTTATTACATTCTTTACCGTACCTAATACCATGAAGAAGTTGATCACAAGCATTGCAAAGATGGCCAATGACTTTAGGTACAATGTAAAGAAGGCTTTCATTGAAAGCCACAAAGGTAGCCCCAATGTTTTCAAGCTTCCCACAAAAGTAATTACAAATTATTCTTCCTTTAGTTCAAACCAATAGAACGACTTTGTAAAACACAAATTTAGTGAGGAGCAACAGGAGTTATTGCAACAAGCAAAATAGAGAAGAGGTGAATATGATCTCAAGCACTCGATAGGCCATTCCAGATATATGAAAGCGGAGCTTGAATTTGTTTACAAATTTTAAATAACCTTAACTTTTAATACAGATGAGAATACATAACACCACTATGCCTATTCCTAATCACATTATTTGGAAGTTCATCCGATAAAAGAAGAATGAAACTTTTAAAAATCCAAGATATTGAGAGATTGGTCAAAGAATTATAGGTTACTTAATGTTTCTAACTTTTAGCATTTCAACATAATTTCGTACTAACCATGGTTGATTTTAACTTGTATTAATTTTGTTATCGACAAGATGAGTATGAAGAGCAAGCCTTTTAAAGCACGTTCCAATCTCAAGGATGAATGATGAATTGGCCGTCGAACGGGGCAATCCTAAACATTTGGGATGAGTACATGGTCAATCTCAGTTTGTGAATAGTCCCAACATTTTCATTCCCCCTAACCGAGTTGATTGAACTGTGTAAGGTGGAAATGATGGAGTCTAAGTTTGTCAAGTAGGAAGTAATTATGAGAAGTCAAGCTCACAAGAATCCTTCCTCCTACACTGAAGAAAATGCGGTGCCTACAGTAAAATAATGTGCAAGTGCAAAAGCAAGTTGCATAGCTTACACTGTGCAAACACCACCTGTAGTGCCCCCCTCATCAAGTCTCGATGAGAGTGAAACTTATCTTATTATAACACCATCGACAACTAGGGAAGGTGATCAATATTTTAACATCGTTGTGGAAGGAAAGGCATGGATGGATGCTTTTCCTATGCACATGATTCATTGTAGGATAGTTGGGGATTGTACTTTGCCATGTGTACCATGTTATTATTTGTGACGACAATGCCATCGCAAATAACTACGTATGAGCGCAAGAAAGCTTCGCTCCATATAGGTTTAGGAGCCAGATATCAATTGCAAGGACAAGTTGTTGCAAATAGGAAAGGATATTTTTTTAATTATGTAAGAAGGCATGTCGAGGGAAATATGATAGAACATGCAACGACATGTCGTTGCAAAAATCTAACACATTTGCGATGTTTTGTTGTTGCAAATTTTAGAATATTTACGACGACTTTTGTCGCAAAAAAAAAAAGTCGTCACTAATAGCCCCAATTATAGTAGTAAGTTCATTTCCATCGAGAATACAATTGTCTTATTTGAACCATTAACAAAGTGAGTCATTACATTGGTGCAATGTAAATAATGAGATAATATAAGACCGGGACATAATGTGATATGAACAGCTAAATAATTTCTATTTGAACATAACAAGTTCTAATTACATTAGCCGATGTTCATTATAAAATGATCTTAATTCTGATTTATTAGCACACTCCTATTTATGAAATTATATCTTTTCATTTACTCGGTATGGATTCGAGAATCTATTCCTATCAATTGTGTTTTAGAGGCATAATGAACTAAATAGCTAGGAATGTTAATATTACAAGTTAGAATCCATTCCTTCTTTAACGAGAAGTAAAAAAATAATTCTTTTGAGTATTGATTTATGTCTTGAATAATATGAATACTCAAATTCGTGATAAGGTTCATGAATTTATTGTTCATTAGAGAATCAATGGCATTCAAGGATAAAGATATAATTAGAGAGGTTAAAGAATTTTACCCAACTCTAAGTATCAATTATTTATAGAAGATTAATTTATATACAATGACCATATCAAATGGACAACTCTAAAATATGAGTTATTATATCTTTAATTTCAAGAGTGCAATTTTAAGTTTTTTGTGGAGTAATATCAGAATTAATAAAAAAGTACTATATTAATTAACATGTTTAATTAATATATTGGTTTTGTTATCTTTGAATTATGGGCCTATTAGTCCCCCACCATCCTTCCAAACACTGTTTGGACAAGTGAAATTATTAGTTGAATTAATTAATTTAGAATTATAGAATTCTAAAATAAAAATTACTCAAATTAAATGAATTATGATTTGATTTATAAATAATAAAATTATATAATTAATAATTAATTTTAGAAAACATAGAACGGGTCCCACCACTGTTGTGTGACATTTATATGCATAGGGAAGGGTTCCTTATGCAGTTTGATAAGTGCTTAATTTCATATGTTTTTCTATCATTCTTCCTTGTGTTTTTTGGTCAGTTTCTTGGTTTTCTTGTGTTTTTGTATTTTGTAAGTGTTTTAGATGCAAAGGAATGTTTTGGAGTTAAAAATCATGATTTGTAAGAGTTGTGGGCTTTGTAGCTTGACACGCGTGAAACTTGTTGTAGAACTAGCAAGTTGGTGCCCCGGCCCCATTTTTTGGGCTCCCTAATGCCACTAGACAAAGAGGTGGCTCCCCACAGCCACCTTGTTGGCACCCCAGCACCAAACAAGGAGAAGTTCAAGCATGCGTGTCCTAGCACCCTCTTTCCATGCCCCTACGTGTGTGGGCAAGCTTTTATTTGATTTTTGGTTCAAAAAGGCTCTAAACATTCTCATTTTCATCCTTACTTTGCAAGCATATAAAGACACCATCTTAGAGCACAAGAAGGAGCCTTTTATCAGTTTTTCTTAGTTTTGAAAATGACGTATGAGAGAGAAGTTCTAGTGTCGGCTCAAGAAGAATCATCTACTTAAAAGACTCTTCAACACCATAACCCTTCTTCTTTTTCTTTCTTTCTTTCTTTTCTTTTCTTTTCTTTTTTTTTTTATGCTTTTAGTTTAGTTTTCTCTTTAGCTGAAGGTGATTTCAAAACTCTAAACGTGGCTTAATAATTAATTTCTGCAATTGTTTCTGATTTTCAATTGAAATTGTTTATGTTCTTCCATAGTAATTGCTTATGATTATTATTTTTTTGTTTTGTTTGAGTGTGCAACTGAATATGACCTAAAAATTATTGATCATTAGATTGAAAATCTTAATCCTTAGTTGTCTTATTTTGCTAATCATTAGTAGCAAATTGTAGGCAATAATTGCAGGAGGCTTTCTATAATTATGATGTGGAACATAATATAGGATGAATGAACCAACCTTGTGTGTTTGTTTATGTAACGCCCCTATATGGGGGTTAACAGTTTTTAATGAGATAAAATAAAAATAAATAATAAAAGTAAAACCTTAAAAATAAAATTTGCCCGGGACTTAAATGAAAACTCTCAACTCAAAAATAAAAATATAAACGATAAATAAACCACAGTTTTAATGTAGCACCTTAAATTTAATAATATAAACTGTTGTCATCATCATTTTAACCCTCAACACATTGTAATACAGTCACAGAAAGTAACAATTGATGCTTACATTATCATGAAGAACATTCTCAACAATTGAAGCAGTCCCAATGTAATATAGCTACATCACTTCCTCAACTATATTTCTCGTAGCCACCTCACACTTAGTGAGTCCTGAAAAGATATAAACATAAGGGTATGAGCAACACTATGCTCAGTAGAGAAAGCCATTACTCACCTTTAGGTTTTTATCATTACCACATTAAAACCTGCATGGTTAGTAAGTCACATCATATTCCAGATTATGAGGTTTATTATGATCACATCTTATGGATACCGTAGTTAATCATTACCAAGTGTCATAATTACACATTTATACAAATATTACCAATCATCATTGTTCCTAGGTATCCATGTTAAATTGAGTATCACTCAACTCATCGAAACTCAAATGGGCGCACTTGATCACCCTATAAACATTCCAAGGGTGTTCCGGTGAGGGGACATCAAGCCCCGAGTCCTCACCAAATCGATTCCTGTACAGTGTGTTCTGGGACTTTCAACCCAAGGAAGCGTCATCACCTTCCCCCTATTTTACCTTTTAGGGTATTCATGCCCAAGGACGTAATCGCCGCCCTCTTCATGTCTCACCATTTCTCTATATTAAATCATTATTAATAGAGTCAGTTTTCCTAACCATGCTTCTCAATTTATAACATGTGTCAATTCATTATGTTCCTCGCCGTACAATACAAGACGAGTCCATGTCATAGTTTCATATGTGATAATCATATAATATCAGTTCAACATAGATATATATATTGCGGCAAAACAATCAATTTTAATTCTATAAAAACCTCACAAAAGATGAGTAATAGAATCCCTACCTTTCAAGCTTATCAACAGTCTCTTAATCCTGGAATCAATTAACGTTAGCTCCATACTCCCTTGATCCTAAGGCGTGCATAAGGACAATTAAAACTAAAGCACAACATACAACTACATTCATAAAATTTATTTTAATTTAATCTTAGAATTTCAAGAAATAACCACTGCCCATAGAGGTATTACAAAGTTTAACAATATAAATTTTCTGTCTAGGGCATATACACTTAGACTTCATACATATGCTCCAAAATAGCAACAAACATATACTTAGGTTTAAGAACGCAAATTTGAATAATCCTTTAGTATAAAAGAAAATTTATAAATGAAAGACTAAATTTGTTCATAAGATTCTAACCTCGGATTATGGTTAGTTGGAAGCTTGAAATGGTTTCAAAACAGGTTCCTTTACATCGGTATGACTGAAATTCTTGCTCAAATGGAGGTGATGGTGGCTGATTTTTATGGCTGCCTTGAAGAAGTTCTCTAAGTATTTTGCTTTAGCAAAGAAATGAGAAGAAGAGTGTGGGAACCGTGGAAGAGAAAGGAAGAAAAGATGAAGTCTTTGAAAAGAAGTGATAGAAACAATTATAGAGGAGACATGTTGAAGCATGTCACGGAGGAAATAAAGAAAATAAGGTTCAAGAGTAGTTGGAAAAGATATCCTTATGTCTCATCTAAAGAATTTAACACACATAATGCCAATATGACATTTTTGAGATTTATTAGAAGTTCTAAGGCTTTTTAGTAATCATACTAAATAAATATAGGAGAATTTTAGAAAACTTAAAAATAGATAAAAATAAATATTATAAAATAAATTTAAATGAAGCAATTTTTTTTTATACATTAAAAATTAATTTAATTACCTCAATACCCGTTAGAAGAATAACGGGTGTCACAGTTTATTAGATCAACCTATCTTTCTCATCTTAATGATTCTATTAGATTGGATCTAGAAAGCATGTTTTAGGTTATTTAATGGAAAGGGATTTGTAACGAGATTATTCTATTAAACGACACAAAAAGAAAAAATTAGGATAGTATAACTTGTTGTTATCTACGTTTGATAGTTTCAATAGAGAATTAGAGATAATTTCTATGATTGATTTAATAGTTATTGTCTAGTAATTAAGAATGATCCTTTAACTTGTTTTATTATCATTGTGTTTGCCTTGTTTTATTTTATTTTGTTTTCTTTTATTTAGTAAGTTAGGTAAGAATCTAAACCCCATAATTTTATGTTTAGTTTCAGTGCATCCCAGGTTGTTGAATTGATAACTGATTAATTAGAACTAATCCTATGTGAGAATGACAAATGCTTACCTTAGTTAAAATAACCATATCTTTAGCGAGGTTTAATTTGGTACTCCTTACAAAACCTATGTAATTTTGGTGCCGTTGACCATAAGTATCAAATCTTGGCGTTGTTACCGAGGAGTATCTAATTTTGATAAATGTAATATTACCAAATTAGGAATTTGAAATTTAAAAACAAATCAAATTAGGTAACAAGGAGTATTCCTCTCCATACTGATAAGAGAATAGTGTCACAAGTACATAAAATTTATCTGTAAGTAACACCAAATATAAATTAGGAAAACGGAACTTTACTTTTATTTTATAATTAAATATGTGATATTTAATTTTTAAAATAATAGAAGCTTCTAAAATTAATTAGGTTTCTCATTCTCTAAAAGCCTTGATTAGATTGTAAAAACTTTGCTAGGAAAGAGAGAGAAAAAGAGAAGAAGATTTCTTACATTTGCAATTCTTCTTTGCTTATATGTTGAGATCAGTGAGGGACTAAAAGTTAGTAGAGTGATCATATGTCTTTTCGTTGTCAAGGACTATGTGAGGAAGACGATGGTTTTATATAGAGGAAGATGATGGTTTTATATAGATAACGATTCTTATAGAAGAATTCCGACCTAATCACTTTAACCAGATAAGCATAAATTATATATATATATATATATTTATTACGTGTTGAATTAATATAATTTATAGCTCTATTTTACAAGAGTTTTATGAAAATTTTTGTTATATACATCATACACCTTTACCACATCTCCACAATTTTTTTTTAAATTGTTTTAGAAAACCAACAAAGACCACCTTCTTTATTGCACATTATTTTTATTTCAAGGCTTGTAATAATTATAGATCTTGGACTTGAATTTCCGGACTGTATTTTTTTATTCTTTATAGTTTTCAAATTAGAGTATGCGTCTGCGTTTCTCCACCCGCCCAACTTTCCGATAGTGGAGGTTTTATTTCGGAACTAAAACTTATGGTCTATTATTTATCAAATAAATGAGCTCTTCTCAGAATATCTAGTAACTGATGTCACAAAATAAAATTTATTGACTCAAAACATCAATTACACGCTTAGTTTTTTAATTTTTACCTCAACGTCACCATCCCATTTTGGGACCTGCCAATTTACTAACTTTGAATTAGATTGTAAATTTTAGATTTATATGTGTTTTCATTAACGGAAACCTTTATAATGTTTTTGGGTAAAATATTGAAAATTTTTTAGTATCAAGCTTAGACCAACCATATAAATTATCTATGGTTTGATATAATTTGTTTATTCTAAACATCAAACTGCCAAAACTGATTAGAAAAATTTATTTTTAATTTGAATGGTAGTTTTTATTGCAAAACCGACAAAACCTAACCGCGATGAGCTTTAGTTTTCTTTTAGGTTCACTTCCTTTTTTGCTTCTTTTTTTCCCCACTATAAACGTGTGGAAGAATCTGCATTCGAATAATCCTGAGCATCTTTGATGTATCAAAGTTAGGCTAAAAATTATCATCCAAAAGGCAATATGATATTGAAAAGAAAAAAAAAATGTGAAAAATAGAACTAATGGGTGATTGATGGAATATGTGCCCACTGCTTAGTATGCTGCATGCATAAAATGAAGCTTTTCCAACATGGGCGGTGGAAATATGGTATAATTGGAAGTTGATGTAACATCACCAAATTCAGTGGCCTTTCGGATCTGTTCTGTGTGAGAGATAATTATTCTATTATTTGGCTAGCTTTTGGCACTTGGGGAGCAAGAATTTGGATTCACAAATTTCCCTTTTCTTTTCTATACCCCTTTCAAGCTTCTTGAATCCCATGATGGTGTATTTGAACTTTTTTCACACGAAGCATATTCCTATTTATAGAATCTGTAATATATACTTAGTAAATCATATACCTATAACAGCCCCTCTCCATACCTAGGAAACTTTGGCCCATATAATAATCCCCTTGTGCGACTTAGGTGGCTCTACTCTTTCAAAAAGAAAATAATCAATTCCCAATTTGCACCGATGGACCATATAGATTTTCCTTTTCTTTTTGGGACCATAAAATAAATCAGAAGAGAATTGGGGGACCAGTAATAATTTGACTTTTTACATTATGTGAGAAGCTTCATTAATTAGTCATATTTAATAGTACTACTTCTACCAAACTTTTGGCCAACAAATGAAAGGAAAATCGAGGGCAAATGGTGCCCAACAACTATTGCCATCATCAAGTAGCTGAAAAATCATGAAAAGCAGACAAGATATAAATAGTCAATGAATGATGGTTGAAACGAATACTTGGTCAAAATAACGTCTCTGTTGATTGTTGAAAAACATTAACGCACGTGATGTAAAAAAATGTAAATGAAATAATAATTTGGCAACTAGGTTAATTAGCAAAAGTTTTTTTTTTGGGCCTTCTGTCCTCAAATTTTTGAACTATTGATACTTGAGTCCCCAATTCAAAAATCTTTGATATTTGAGTCCCCAAGACCAACATAATTTTGGTCAATTAATTCTTCTGTTCTTATAGCCCTTAAATCCCCCCATACATACAAAGTTTGGTGACCAGAGATACGAAAAAACTTAAGGGGATTAATCTCGATGCTGTAGGTTATTGTTCAAAATATCAAGATTTAATCCTTTTATTAGAGCATGTTCGATGTACAGGATTAGCCATGATTGAATTGGATTAAATTTTAACACTTTATTTGGTGAAAAACCTTAGATGATTGGATTGATAAGCTCTTATTCAAAACATACTTGAATACCTTTGGAAGGGGATTAGACAATCCCTTATTCAAGCATGAGATTACACACAACCTTTATACATTGTGAAAAATTTCAAGAATCCATTTATAAAAATTATAAAATTTAGGGGAAAATTATTATTCTTCAAAAATAATGGGTTAAAATATAATTTTTATATGAAAAATATTTTTCATAATTATACTTTGACCCTATAATGTTAAAAATTACAATTTAACCTAATTTAAAAAAAAAAAAAAAGATTTACAAAAAGACTCCTCCTATCCAACACAAAAAAGGATTGGCTTGACTAAAATTTTATCCTATCCTTTCTAATACATTGCAATCTAATCCTCTAAAACTATTCTATTTGTGCACCAAACGTATCAAGGTTTTCTACACCTACGGTTCCCAAAATTCATCTAAAGGGGTTTAATTGCTGTTCAAATAGAAGGTTTAAGAAACACAAGGATTTGTTAGTTTAGAGACCCCAGATATCAAGATTTTTAAATGAAGGTCACAAATGTCAAGGGCTCAAAAGTTTGGGAACCAAAGGTTAAAAAACTTAATAAATAAGAAATATATCCCTTTTCCTCAAAGGGAAAATCAAGGTATGTATTACCTATATTTTAATTAACTGATTATTTATTTATTTATTTATTTTTGCTAATAATGTTCTCAAGACTAAAGGGAACAATAAGTTTACGTTTCTATTTTGGACTTGATGAGTTTTGAGCATAAAACTTCCTTTCATTTCACTTCACGTTTCAGGACTAACGCATATATAAAGTTGAAAGAAAGTCTCCTTTCACAATAATAACGGCTGTCATTGAAAATGCAAATCCCTAACCCCGTTTGGTCTAGTGCCAAACCTAGAGGCCCCGGGTGTTGGGTCGAGTTATAACAACTACATGCTATATGTGCTAGCCAGCCAGCATCGTAGGCTCATTATTAAGCTTGTCAATTAATAATCATGAGTGTCCAAGTGTATATATTATTCATTATGTAATAATCCTCATTTATAACTGTGTATATATCGTTTGCGTTAATAAACATAAGAGATGCAACAAATTAATTTGGGGTCCCGGAAGAGATGAAAAGAGGTCAATCATTTTATCTAAATAATATGATTAGACGAGCACAAATCAAAATGAACATAGAGACCTACCCTCACACTTTTATAATAACTCCCTCATGACTGAAATAATGTATTTCAACATAGGAAAATTACAAAGATATCCCTTCTTATGTCTTTGACCATTAAGCTTTATTTTAATAATGAAATAATCCTAAAATAAAGAAAAATACCAAGAACGGCCCTTTTTCTTTGCTCGTGTACCATTTTTGTCCTTTTTATTACATAAATGTCTAAAATACCCATTTTGTTTTAAAATCATCCTCAAAATATCCCTGAAACAATTAAACATTTTAAAAAACTAAAATTAGCCTCTTAACATTTACTAAATAGAATTTTAAACATTATTGAACTGAAACACTAAATAAAATCAATCTTAAAAAGTTTAAAACTCTCAAAATAATTGAAGTATTTATTTGAATATTTTAAATTGTTTTTAATCAATTTTTTAGTTAAGTCACATTTAATATTTAATATAGATTGAGAAGGCTAATCTTAAAATTTTTAAAATGTACAATGTTTAAATACCACTTTATTGCTTTGGGAATGTTTTGAGTATGATTTTATAAACACAGGGAAGGTTTCAGGTCTTTGCAATTAGGATAAGTAAAAATTAGACAAAACACATGCGATATTCTAGGTATTTTCCCTAAAATAAATAACAAATAAAGTTATGAATTAAATTAAACATGCTAACATTAAAATTGTATAAAACTAATTTTTTTAAATGTATATTTTAATAAAATTAAACTAATAATTTAGTATTCATGAAAATACTACTATCCCATTAAAAAAACAACAACCATCATTTATTTCAACTTCAACTCTAAAAAATGCTTAACCAAACCAATCTTTAAACCTGCAAACCGGGGTTTCCGTGTAGGGAGGTATTGGCTTTCATGGAATATGTCACACTCCCAAACTGGGGTGGTGACGTGGCAATTTCATTAAAACAATTAACTTAAATTAAATTTTAATTTCCTTTAATTAAGACTTTTTTGACAAATATCTTAATAAAATTTTCTTAAGAGGAAGTCATTTTTCTTAATTTCTTAAAAAGGCTACGTAAGATAAAATAAATAAGGTAATTTGAATTAAAAATAAGCAGAGGCAAATGGGATTTTATGAAATAACATTGATAAATTAAATTAGAATAAAACTCCATTAAGTACAATTCAGGTCCCATTGGACTATACAGTAGTGAATACATAACTCAAACAAAGAAAAATTACATTCAAACCACAGTCCAAAGGAATAAATCATAGTACATGAAAATAATCTCATTTTTTACATGCCTTGACCGAAAACAAAGATAAACGATTCAACTTACGGACTCTATGAGTAATTCAAACAGCATTCTACTCTGCTGCGTACTGTGAACTTCCTTGGGAAGAGGGGTGGGATGGGTTGGATAAAATAACACAAGTAGAAAACCATGAGCGAAAAGCTCAATAGGATTTCAAGTTCAAAATAGCAAATAATAATACAACAGAAACAATATGAGAAATAAATAAGCAATATATAATCATTTGGATAAAAGCAGAACTTACGGTAAACCTTATATGATTTATCACAAAATAATAAATAATAACTTACTCATTATAAGGCCTAGAATAAACACCACTGAAGTGGCTCGATCGGGGTTTTGGGACTACCCCTAGGTCGTCCTCTACACGATGTATACTTTGTATGGTACCATGCATTAAAAACATAACAAGCCAAATAATCTGACACTTGTTAGTGTTTGAAAAACTTTTCAAAGAAAAATACTATCTCACTAGGGTGCACTTATCTCGAGATATCAATTATTTCTTAAAATCATTTTTCTCTTTTAGAAACATATTTTCAAAACATTTGAAAATAACTTTAAAACATAATTCAATTCTTAAAACCTTTAAGAATGCGTGTTTAAGGCCAAAAGCTTAAATAATATGGTTGTGAAGAAAAGGTATAAAAATCCTAGATATACGTTAGCTCCACAAGAACAACAGCTAACCTAAAGAGTAAACTCAATCATCAATGTCAAAAATCAAGTTAACAATTAATAAGTGTATAGATTATGGTTCTTAGCATGCCATTAATAATTCTAAATTCTATGTTTATTCACATAATATAAAACACCTTAAATTACATTATTAATCACTTTTTATCATCACAAAGTACAAAAACTTGTTTAAGATACATTTGCAAAAAAGAGGGGCTTGGATGGCTAAAACAGCCACCATTTGAGTACAGCGGTCAACCGTGGTGCACATATGATGGTCGATCGCCCTGTTACAAAACTGGAGAGCTAGTTCTGCTCTATTTCAAGCATCCGAACTCTATTCGAGTTCAAATAATTCCAAACCATTTTTAATGCATTGTAAACATATCATAAAAGTTCTAAGTTATCATAGGGACTGATTAAAAGCATTTTTCCATGGTCATTACTCAGTTTCACCATTTTAACAACAAATTTCGTATAAACTCTAAAATTAAAAAAAAAATGATGCAACAATAGTGTTAAATCAGTATTTGCTTAAATAAAATCCAAAATTTCGTTTTTAATTACTTCTTCATTGTGATTCAGAAATGTTTCATTATAGCATAACCTCATATCATTACATGCAAGCATATTTTTTTATCATTAGTTTGTCGAAAACAAAACTGTTCATATAAATATAAATATCTAGACCTAAGAATACGAATTTGAATAATTGATTCAACAATAAGAACTCGTAAAAGAAGGTTTAAATCATTTAAAATTCTTCTAATCTCGGATTGCTTAAGGAAAATGGCTTGAGATGGGTGATTTTGCCTCTGTTCAAGCTTGGACAGGCTTAGTTTTTTCTTTTTTGGTGAAGCAGAAATTGAGAGAAAGAGAGAAGGAAAAGCGTGAAAGAGTGAGAGAGAGTATATGGTCAAGTACGAAATTTTTTTGGGTTTTTAACTAGTAAGCTCTGATGGTGGTTTGGCTCAAAACCATGGGCTATTAATTGCTTTCCAAAATTGGAGTTTCATGGCCTGAGCTTTCACGCGAAAGCTCTTAAGCATGGAGGAGGAGGAGTTGTCTTAGGATTTTGGAAAATTTTAGTTCTTGGATGAATAAGTAAAATAAGAGAAAAGTGGTTATCAAAAATTTAATCCTAAAATAATTAATGATGGCAGAAAAATAAAATAAAATGAGAAGGTGACAATTTAAAAGTGATTAATTAGTAAATGAATTTTTAATTTGACACACTATTTGTCATTTTCACACTAATTTTTAATTAAATAATTCTAAGACTTCATAGAATAATGGAATAAACACATTAGAGAGCATTAAGCACATAATAGAGTAAACAAATTCCAATAATCAACAACCAACATAAGAGAGCAAAAATAAATTAAAATTCATTAATAGATCTATTGGAACCCTAGAACAAAACTCAAGTTATAAATGAAAATAAAACTAGAAATAAAAATAAATAATTCCAAAATTCAACGACTTTTAGAACATACAAAAGAAAGAAAAATAAAAATAAGAAAGAGATCACCAAATAGAGGTGTGAAAAACTCTAAATCAACTTCCCTAAATCATCTTCTTCGTCCTCTTTGTGTATCTTCAAGAATGCCCTTCAATATTGTTTTTAAAAGGAAAATAAATAAACTAAATCTAAAACAAAAAATAAATCCTGAACTTAAAAATAAAAACTAAACTAACGATTTATTTATTTATTTTCTTCATTTTTCTTCAGCAGTCAGTTTCAGCGGCCCCCAAAATGGAGCTCGGGCAATGGAGTTGCTCACTTTGGGCTTCGAAAACCCACGTCTTCTTTTTAACTCGCCACACCAACTTCCCAAACAAAGAATAGCCCACTTTGGGCTGTGGCTGTGCGGACAGGTGGCGAAGCATGGTTGGTGCTGGGCAAGTTGGGCACATGTCGAGACAGCACTAACAAAGAGCACGGGTTGCACGGAGCAAGGAAGAGGCGCGAAGCACCAGTTCGGACGCAACTAGGTAGTCCGCTGAAGGACAGGAGCAGGTGGCGTGAAGCCAGTCAATTGGGACTGATACGGTTGTCCCTTGATGCACCGCTTTCTGGGCATGTCATACACGCGCCAATCTGGACCCTTCCCATGCTGATCCAACGGCCTCTAATGCAGTCACGCACGTGGAGGTTTTCTAATCAGTTTTCCAAATTCGAAGTTTCACACTAACCTCTAGCCTCTATGTGAGATCCATATTTCAATAGTTGTCCGATTCACCAACTTTTGTCAACGCAAAAGTGGAAAATAAAATAATAATAATAAAATTCCATTCAGTTAAGATAAAATAATATAATATAAAATGAAATGAAACATGCTCAATCAAATTAACAAAAATAAAATAAATAACATAAGTAAAATTAAATAAAATCAAATAAATATTAAGAACACAATATAAATATGTAAATTAAAGTACATAAATAACTCTATATTTATAGAGTTATTGTCAGAGTTTTTTAATCCTACGTATATGCATTTTACACTTGTCATTATGTTGACTTCTTAGGATCTTATGTGGCATTTTTTTAATGTGTAAGGTGATATTGTGTGATCATTGTGGTAATCCGATGACATCATAATTTGAGTAATTGAAATTTGAATTTGAAGAAGTTTAAATTTGAAATTATGATTGATTCGGTTGAGTACTTGAGAGGCAAGTAATCCTGTTTCTTTTGTTAAAGTTCGGATTATAAGGAGATGTGGAGGAAGGAATATTCTCAGAATAATCCAAAGGCATTAGCTGGAGATTGTGGCTTTCGGATTCAAATTTGTTTAGAAGATTTTCCTATCCATTTCAATTTGAAAGTGGTTAAATTAATTGAGACTTAATTACGTCTAGATTAATTTGATAAATTAACTTAATAATATTTGTGAGTTCTGCAAGGATTTTTCAAGATAAATTCAAGGTTCTTTTGAGTTCTAAATTTCAAAACTAATAGAATTTCATATGCATTTCAAATCTTTTTCAATTGTAGTTGTTTGGCAGTGCATGTAAATAGCCCACAAAGATTGCTGACGTGGTAAGACCTGCGAAGATCATGTATCATTGCTCATGCCTATGCTTTCACAAGTAGCGACTAGACTCGACATGAATGCCTGTTAAAAAATTAAAGTTAGTTTAATATTATATTTAAGTAATTATATAAATACTATACATATATGTTTGTATGTGCTATACATAATTTCTAATCATCATCATTGCTCATGCCTGCGCTCTCACCACCATCATGTATGTCATCATCGTCATTCCTCATCAATGTACTCCTCTAAAGTTTTATCATCCTATTCCTACATGCTAGAGTCATTATCTTCTTCGTGGGATTTGTCTTTCAAGATTGCATCAACATCGGATGTGACAAATTAGATGATATATCAGGTCGATTCCATGTCAAGATGTCAATCTTTGGTAATTCCACTACTAAGTAGCTGTTTGGCTAAGTAGTGGGAACCACGATTCCTACTACAAATTCAGTTATGAACAATATAAAGCTCTCACATGCTACAGTAATAATAAAAAAAAGTTGCTACAGTGTAAAGCTCTCACATGCCAAACACCATTCCAAACACCACATCAGTCAATATTTGCAGACTTGGTATCTTGAACTACCATTATGTCTTCCACATCTGCTTCTGGAAAATCCCATATATACTAATGTTCAAAGTGTTTGACAACTTTCCATTTAGTATTGTAATTTTCGTATTGTGTCACTCATCCCACAACACCTCTTTTCTATGAAATTTCTTAAGGATTCCCCTTTAGTTCTCCAAAGTATGCTATCAGATGCACCTGGAGAGCAAAAAAAGACGTACTGAAATCTCTACCAAAGGTGCAAGTGAAATGGAATGACAAACATGTAGATTACAATACCAAACTGCTCAAGTGGGACAATTAAGCCATTGATTACTACCAATTAATCCTCGAACGAGTCTAAGCGTAATTCATGCATGCATATGCAAAATGAAAACATAAATTCATACCCGAGTATGTTGTTTTTGTGACTATCTAGTTAGTCACGTATCAGACCGTATTTAAAAATGCACAATTTTTTTTATTAATTTATGAAATCTTATCAAATTGTATGATAATCTTGTGTCCAAATTTTTTTATATAATTTAAATTTAATTTATTTTTTCATATCAATTACTTTTTCATTAAAATAATAGATTATAAAAATTTATTTTAGAGTTGTTAATTAATTCTAAAGAAAAATTTTATTTCTTTTCTTTTATCTTTGTTTTTCTATTTATAAATATTATATTTATATTTGTTAATTAATTTTTTAAAAAATTTTATTTCTTTTCTTTTTAGGGGAATTTTATTTCCTTTTTATTTGTGAATGCTACATTACTGATATAATTTTTCTTTTCTCTATTTTTATTGTATTATTATTGTTCGACGTGTATGCCCTAAGGAGTGAAAATATAATAAGTTTTTAGATACATTTTTATTGATAAAGAATTTATTTAGTTTTTATATACCAAATCTTATTTTCTTTACTTTCATATTTGTTGAATGTATGTTAAGCAAACAATAGTCTGAGACTGTCGGTCTAAACTTTTAAAAATTGGGTATATGATGGACAGATTATATGGTCTAAATTGTTAAATTGTCTCATCAACTGTTACATGAAAAATGACGGGTGTTACATTATTAGGGACAGAATGATTGCGGCAGGCTACAACATAGATGCTATATATATACATGTATACATGATATACCGATGTAGAATATTCAACTTTACCTATTTTTTTAAAAAATAAAGCTCATCTAAATAACTATATGATAAATTGTTTTTATTTTAGATACATGAATCAAATCGTTGTATGTAGTTTCTCATTTTATTTTTTAAATTTTGATTTTTAATAATATCTTGTTAACATAGGGATCAAAAGTAAAACAAAGTAATAAATTTGGGACTAAAAGTTAAAAAAAAAAGGTAATAGATTAACCCATGTAATTCAAGGAAAAGTAAAATTAACCCTATTATGAATTATCCTCCTCCACCAATACCGTCCTCAACCTTTCGCAACGAGCTTCTCAATATGGTATACATTACGCTATACCTACTACCGAGGAACTGATAAGAAGATTCTATCGTTTCCCTGCCTCATTTACAACATGGTCATTGATCAGGGGATAAGACTGTACAAACATGAAGGCCAGATTCCCATGCTAGCCATACTCACTTCTGCCAGTTTCAGATCATTGGAGATGTCTGAAGCTACAGCCTCTTAATAAAAAGAATCGTCAACACAGGCAGCAGAAACCTTTTCTGCACTTGCCTTGTACAGATAGCTCGAGATAAAGGTAGCTATTTTAACAGCCAGTGTTAAGAAGAAGCAGCAACTTGATGAAAAATTTCACCAAGATCTCTTGATTGACATTGGTAAAATAGAGAAGGGGTTTGGAAAAAATCTTGAGAAATTGATCACAAATATTGTGCATTTTGATGATAATGTTAATAAGTTGACAATAGAGAACACGGAGTTGAAAGATGAGGTATGCATTATGCGAGATATTGTTGTAAACTGTCTCAAGACTTCTGCCACTATCGCACAGCCATCTTTTCCTCTAGCTCAAGAAAAGAAAGAAGCTATTGTTGCTGAGAAAAGGGAAGAAGCTGCTGCTAATACAAAGAAGACAGATGAGGAAACTGAAGAGGAAGGGTTAGATGAAGAGACAGAAGAACAAGGTTTAAGCTCTGAAGAAGAAGAAGAAAGTGAAGATGAATCCATTGAAAGCTTGACAGACAAGACAAAAATGGACCAGTTTGTTATGTCTATAGCTAATGCCTATAGTAGGTACCTCCTCCATCAAAAGCTAAGAGAAAGAAGAACCCAGCTTTGAATTAGAAGAAGAGTCAGAAGAAAGCTTGGGGTTTGATGACGAAGAGGAATCCCTTGAGCCGAAGAAAGCTGTGAAGATAGTCACTACTCTAGCTCCCTCTGTGTAGACATTCCCATCTTCTTCACAACCAATGCAGATAGTACCAGCTTAGAAGCCAGAAAAAATTACCAAGGCCACTGCAGCCCTTGCCATCAAGTGATCCAAATGCCTGAAGTGATTTCTTTTGCTTATTTCTATTGCTCTTTCTCCTGTTATTATTTACTTATTTGGTTATCATTTAGGTTATTTTGCATTCTACTCCTTCTTTAGATGTTTGGTCTTTACTTTGGTCTCCTTGTGTCAAAAAGAGGGATAACTAACCTAGGGGGAGTTCTTGTTTAAGGGGAATAAATTATTTTTTGTCAGGGGGAGCTTTTAACTTTTTCATTGCAGGAGATATTTGTTCACAGTTACTTATTCTATCCTGATCTTGTCTATTTTAACAGTGTTCATTAACTTAAGATGTATGCACAATCTAACTCTGTTTTACAGGTCGTGTGTTTTATCTCAAGGAAGTAAAAAGGGGAGATTGTTAGGGTTTTTAGACCCTACACATGTACATTTTACACATGTCACTATGTTGACTTCTTGAGATCCAATATGGCTTTTTTTTATTATTATTTGGTAAGATGATATTATGTGGTCATTATATTCATCCGATGATATCTTAATTTGGGTGATTGATATTTGAATTTGAAGAAGTTTAATTTAAAATTATGATTGATCCAGTTGGTTACTTCTGAGGCAATTAATCTTGTTTCTTTTGCTTAAGTTCGGATTATAAGGAGATTTAGAGGAAGGAATATTCTAAGAATAATCTGAAGGCATTGTTTGGATATTGTGGCGCTTAAATTCAAATTTGTGTAGAAGATTTTCCTATTCATTTATATTTGAAGTGGTTAAGTTAATTTGGACTTAATTGTGTCTAAATTAATTTGATAAATTAACTTAATAATATATGTGAGTTTTGTAGGGATTTTTCAAGATAAATTCAAAGCTCTTTTAGGTTTTAAATTTCAGAACTAACAGATTTTTGTATGTAATTTCAAATCTTTTTGAATTTTAGTTGTTTGACAGTGCATGTAAACAACCACGAAGATCGCTGGCGTGGCAATAACTTCAAAGATTGCGCATCATTAGCACAGCTATTTCTAGAATTTCAGTTCAAGTGAGAATCAAGCTTATCCTTAGCAACTTAGTTCTATCTCTATATTGAATCAGTTATGATTCGACCCAGACACTTCCCATCCTTAAGGGAGTTGAATTGTGACTTCCGAGTGAGAGTTTTAAAGTGAGAGAAATACTCAAGTGAAAAACCTAAAGTGATCTAGACTCAATCACATTGCTCTTATCCCTGTGTTGCCTTGGTGCATTCATTCCAATCCAGAAGATCTGAGGAGGAGGCTTTTGTGGATTAAAGGCTCGGAGTACAGTAGTTGTATCGAAGGCGAGCAAAGACGGCTTGAGTAGGATGAGGAGTTTGAATGAGTGTGAGCCATAGGACGAGTACAGTGGATTTCGACTTAGTTTAGATACTAGGCTTGCTTGTAATTCCATATTTTGTGATTATAATTCGATATAGTGGATCCTTCTTATCTCTAGTGTGAGGTAGCACCTGTGCTTTTTTTCCCACAAAGGTTTTTGACCATGCTAAAGAACCAATATCATTGTGTTTATTATTTTTATTTTCACAAATTTTGTTTACATAGTTTTAAAATTGGTTACCGTTTACGCAGCGTACTATTAACGTATTCTGTGCACACAGAAAACATTGTTTATTCTTTCTGTCAGCTCTTACAGTTATCACCAAGCCAAAAACTAGTGCCAAGGAACTTTGCTTGATCTGGAACCAGAAATAACAAGCGTTTATTAAATGGCACGGTTAAAAGCAATCACGCCTTAAGATCATAAAAGATACTAAGGGGGATAGAAAAGCAATCCTTAACAAATCCTTTAATGGTGCGAAAGACCCCCACCAAAATCAACAAAACTTTGAGGCTCCAAAATTAGTGGCATCAGTGTTGATCTTAAGCTAACTCAGAGGAGGTGGTCGCCAAATAACCTCAATATCACAAGGGGCTTTAGGGGGACGACCAGGATCCAATAACATCTAAACAGCCTTAGTTCCTCAAATAAATTCCGCATGGTACCTGATCTTTGAGAATCCACCTACTAGACCATAGAAAATGTCGATGCAAAATAAGGTATTTTTGTCTTCAAGAGTATCCCGATTTTTAAAAAGCCACACGATCTGAAAAAAGGAGATGATAGAAGCCTGTCAAAAAATCTATAATTGAAAACCAAAAGAGACTCCCATAGCATCCTTCCATAGATCCAAAGCTAAACCATCCAATCTAATTTAAAATACCTTTTAAAATCTATTTTAGGGTGTTTCTCATTTCTTTAAGCTCCATTTGTTCCAAATACAAAGTACTTGAGGGATGAAATTAAAATGAATTTTTTAAATCCAAAAAATAATTTTGTATTTTTAAAAACTATAAGGATAAATTGAAAAAAACTTAAAATTAGGAGGCATATTTAAGTAATTAATTGATATGTGCGTGTATGCATATGTATAGTTAATCAACGAATCAAGATTTACTTAGAAAACGAATTGATGTATAGCACGTGGTTAGATAATTTTATTTATTTATTAATTTAGTTATTTTTTACAAAATTTGAACCTCATACGTGAGACTCCTTTTCAGCCCAGAAAAAAAAGTCGTGAGACTCCATTGCCCACGATTGGGTTTTCTGTCCCACCCCCTGTTGTATGTAGTTCATGTGCTCGTGTTTTGGATAGTTCTGTGAATCGTGGGTAGCCTCAGAAAGCCTATGGGCGGCACGCAAGGGACCAAATCGGCAAACTGTGCCCATGTGAATTCGGACCCACATGCATTCTCTCAATATACATGATTTAATTTTCTTTTGTAATCTAGATTCGTAACATCTTATAGTATTAATCACCATACTATGGTATAGCACAATCCCTTAACTCACCTTTAAGCCAACACCCACCCAACCCAATAAAAGCTTCCCTTTGTTGTTTAACTATTTCAAACCACAAATTAATTTGCTTCGAGTGCAGTGTTTGTGATGAGGTTATAATTGAGATTCTTTTCAATAATGCACAACTAGGGGTGGAAAAAAAAAATCTGCCAAATCACCCCTACAACATCTTTTTTTTGCCACGTCGTAGCAATAATCATGTTCGTGTCGTGTTTGTGTCGGCACGTTTACAGCACGACACGTTTAGCCCGAACATAAACACGACATGCCTATGCACGCGTAACACGACATGACACGATTAACACGATTATTAAACGTGCCGTGACGGGTTGACACATAACAACACGCATATGACATGTTTATGAACTAATTAACTAAAATTTAAAAAAATTTTAAAAAAGCCAATAAAGAAACTTAACAAAAACACAATATCTAATTAATACTAACCTACTATAAATATTTCAAATATTTTTATTTTTAAGTTTAAATATGTTATAAATGATCGTGCCGTGTTAACACGTTTACGGTCCGTTTAATTAAACGTATTAATGCGTGTTTAGTGTATTAGCACGAATCTAGTCCGTTTATTTTTGTGTTATTCGTGCCAACCCATTTATGGCACAATTAATAAACGTGCGACCCAAACCCGTTTATCTCGTGTCGTTTTCGTATCGTGTCATTGTATCGTATCCAAAATTGCCGGCCCTACCATCAACCGTCCTCTATATATATATATAATGGGAGGCTTCGGCCTGTATTTTTCCTAAATCGTGGTTTATCAAAACAACATCGCGCTAAAAAAATTACAGTTTCAAGCCGCTTTGCAGAGTCATGTTACATAATATAAAGTTAATATAAAGTTTGAACTATTGGATATGAATCATGATGATAGCTTGATGTTAATGACTTTATTTTAACTTAACAAAAATGAGTGAATTGATAACAATTATTTTAAATAGATTAAACAAATTAATTCATCGTTTTTCTTTTTCTTTTTTTTTCATTTTTATGCATTTTCCAATAAAAACATACTTGGCCCAAACTACACAAAGCGTCTGACAACTGCTCCGCTCAAAATGGACGATTACGGTTTGGATTTTTCCGAAACCCCCCCTTTTGCAAAGCCTCATCACTTACTGTCAAACCGTTCGCATATTCACCCCTATGCACAACTAACATAAACAGCAGCGAGTGGCATAATCGACATTGCGGTGTATAGCTAAACGAGTCAAGGATTCTCATTATTTGCAGAATATATTCGGTGATGTTACAAGACTGAAAACATATGTTCATACGATTTTTTTTTTCTTTTTAACCTATTTATAGATAGTTGAGGAAACAAGAAAAATATATTCAAATAAAAAAGAAACAAGAAGCAAAAAAGGTGGGGCGAGTTGGAATTTGATAATCAGAGAAAGGTCAACATCTTTTATCTCAGGTTTTTATTTTATTCTATTTTTTTGCTCTGATGAACCATTTATCACAAGTTTTGTTCGGCATAATTTGATTTCCAAAGGGCATATCTTTAAGCAATGGCCTATGGGCCAGAAAACAAGTTGACTGAATAGTTAACTATTCTCGATGGCGAATAAGAGATAATGCAACTCATATATGTACATTACGGGTACATCTTATAAAAAAATGCATGATTCTGTTCAAGATAATCATCAGAACAATTTAGGAGCAAAGTTTGGTTCTTTTTCGTCAAATGGGCATGATGTGTATCCGCAAAAAGATAAGGCGCGCAAATAGGCAAACCACAATCACGTCTGCCGTCGGATTCGTCAAGGGAATAGATGCGTATAAATTATTACAAGCGAAAGTACGTACATTCCATAAGGATAGAGGATCCTTAATTATTCAGTTTGTCTCTAATTTGGGACACATCCGTGCTACAAAACCCTTAGAATCAGTACTTTTGTATTTTCCAATGAATCAATATATATAGGGAGCGTTTACGGTCTTTATCTTCGGACCGTCCAGATAATGTAGTAGTTTTTAATAGAATAATAACAATAGGTTACACTAAACATAACATTAAGTTTTGATTATCCAATGTTGTCATATATTTTGTTCTAGAAGAAAATATATCATATTTTTAATGTGGTGACATCAAATTAAAAAAAGTGTGAAAGATTTCAAATAGCTCTGCTTTTTTAGAAACATTACGATTCTATTTAAGAACTATAGTTTTGACCGAAAAATTCAATCCAAACACAAACCGGTGTTTGATAACGTTAAAAAAAAAAATCAATTCGAATAATTGGTCCAAATTGAAATTCTCAATTCAAGCTTATTTGTTATAATAAACCATCTATTGCAAACCATTCATTAAATAAATGGTTTTTATTATAACAAATGAGTTTAAATCGAGAATTTCAATTTAGACTAATTGTTGAAATTGATTTTTTCTTTTAACGCTGTCAAATACCAATTTTTGTTTGGATTGAATTTTTTAGTCAAAACTATGATTCCCAAATGGAGTCATAATGTTTCTAAAAAAAGAGTAGCTATTTTAAATCTTCCACACTTTTCTTTAATTTGATGTCACCACATTAAAAATATAGCATATCTTCTTCTAGAACAAAATATGCAATAATATTAGATGATCAAAGTTTGATATTGTGTTTAATATAACATATTATTATTATCCTATCAAAAAATTACGGTTTGGATAAGCAAAACGCTTATTAAGATGGGATAAAAGAAAAAAAAATTATATGTAAATAATCTACAGATCCATTAAATATTTCAAATGGAAAAAGAAAATACGACATAGTAAAATTATTAAAAATAATAAAAGAAATAGAAATAACCTTTAATTATTCAATACAAACAATATTAATAAATTTCAATTTTATTTTTAAGCTAAATATTTATTCAACAACTAATTTTTTATGGAAGGGAAAATATCATTCTAAAAAAGCAAGAATACGGACACTAAAATATACGAGAATAACCATATAGTACATGGAATTGGCCTACCAAACCCATTAGTAAATTTGTATTACGTGTAGAGGTAAATACACACACGTCGAGATCCAACAATAGCCTTCCAGCTCGGCGCACAAATATAGAGCACAACAAAAGCTCTTTTAACAAGATGATTAGGGTCACTCACAAGAACGCATAGGATCAAACTTATCGAATTCAACCATCCATTACTATAGAATGGTGAGGCGGTTACTTTCGTTATTACAAAAAATAAACGGTGAAAAAACACACAAAGAAAAGAAAAAGGTAGAATCAACATTTGCCTTCTTTATGTCAAAGTAAAAAAAAAAAGACAAAAAAAGAGAAAAACACAAGAACGTCCCTCTAAAGGAGTACATTTTTAAGATTACCCCTCTTAAAATGCTCTTTTCAGAACTACTCCTTTAATTAAAAGTATGATTTATAAAAAGTTCAAATTATCTTTTCTTCTTTAATTAGAAAAGAAGATTTATTAAAAGTTTAAATTATTGTTCTTTCTCACTCTCTTATGTAGTAGAGTACTTTAGTCTACTACTAAAAATTAAGGATTACACGATGGTTTTAGACTGTCGTGGAAAGCATTCACGACGGTTAAAAAACCATAATGAAATCATTTGTTGTGACACCGAAGAGACTAAAAACAGTCGTGGGATGTCGCTAATAATGGGTATTAAGCATGCTTTACAAGAGGCTACCATGATGGTTTTAACAAAAAACCATCGTAGAATAGGTAGATTACGCGACAGTTTTTATTGGTAATTTTCTATCTTACACGACGATTTTCTATTAAAACCATCGTATAAGGTATAGTTTCTATGACGGTTTTTATTAAAAACTGTGAAAGATTGGTTAGCAGCAAAAAATTAGCAAAATTTATAATTTCTCATAGGATAGTCCATGTTAACCATTAATATAAGACCCTAATTACAAAATCATATATCTACTCTACTGCCTATATATAAGTAATCATGTCCAAATAATAATTCACACAAATATATACTAACAATGCTAAAGCTAAAATTAAACTTTAAAGAATTCACACAAACACATATACAAATACATGTAGAAAGTAATTTACACAAACACATATACAAATACATGTAGAAAGTAATTTACACAAACTCATATACGAATATTAACTAAGTAACAAATGTCAACATAACTTACATAGAACAACAATGATTCCAACTACAAATTAAATATTAAATAAAACTATTTAACAAAAATAAAACAAATTAATAGAATTAATTTTAAAACAAAAACTAATTAGTTTTATAAAACTAAAACAAAACCTTAAGAACACAAAAATAACAAAAAACTAAAACTAACAAAATTAAGTTACAAAACTAATTAACAAACTATGTAACTAAAAATAATTAATTCACACAAATCCTAAATAATTACTATTAATTTTTGAGCAACAAAAAAATACATAATTGCTATGATGGTCATAGATAATTTTCCTCAAACATATGGTGGGCATCATAAATACAAACACATACACAAATACTTAGAAAGCAATTAAAACTAAAACTTAAAGTGGAACTAAACAATAAAAAATAATTAATTCACACAAACCATAAATAATTAAAACTAAAACTATACAACTAAAAATTAATAAAAGGCTAAACAATAAAAAAAAGAAACAAAATGTTACTAAATAGAGGTTAGAAATGGACAACGATGGGGTCGTGGAGGCAACGAGCTTGGAGAGAACACTCGGAGAGAAGAACCTTTACAAACGAGGGATAGTGAAGAGCTTGCAAGTCATGGAGGCCTCAGGGCTAACGACAGCATGTTGGGTCAAGGCAAAGACGGCGATGGTGACGGTCATGGTAGAGAGAGGGAGGGTTTGAGGGAGAGGTACGGTTGGTTTAAAAAGAGAGGGTTAGGTTTGAGTGCTAATTCAAATAATAAAGAAAGAGAGCGAGCAATCTTTTAAAATTTTGTTGATTGTGGTGAGGGCAGGCTTTTAAAATTTTGCTAATTATCTTTCGTGATGGTTTTTATTGACTATCTTTCACGACAGTTTTTACTAAAAACCATCGTGTAATATGCTACCTACCACGATGGTTCTTCGTGAAAACTGTCGTGGAATCTTCCATTCATTACCATGAAGGTTTTCGTGTTTTACATGTACTCCTTGTGTGTTTTTTCCTGCTTAACATGATGGTTTGTAAGAAACTGTTATTTATTGAGCGTCGTATATTCTACAATTTCTAATAGTGATTTTGTGTGCATCTATTTTGAATACTTTATAAATATCATTCAAATTCTATAATTATTTATGTTAGAGGATAATTTTTAAGGATGATAACTAAATTGGTCAATAATATATAATTAATTATTCAATTAAAGTATGAAATTTTTAGTTGACTGTTACTAATGTAGGTCATTTCCATTAAGAATGGAACGGTCTTATCTGAACCACTAATATAGTGAGTCATTAAATGAGTGCGCTAGACATAATAAGATTATATATGACTAGAACATGTGATATGAATAGCTAATAATTTTCGTTAAATATAGCAAGTACTAATCACATCAATTGATGGTCATGTATAAGATGATTTTAATTCTAAGTTATTTGTAGACTCGTGTTTTTAGAGTTATTGGTCCATTAGTCCTCTGCCATCCTTGAAAATACTATTTGAACAAGTGAAATTATTGGATAATTAATTGATTTAGAATTATGGAATTTTAAATTAAATACCAGTCAAAATAAATTAATAATAAATTAGTTTATAATATTAAATAATAAGAATATTTAACAATTAATAATTAATTTTAGAAGACATACAGTGGGTCCCACCCACTATGTGTTGCCCACATAGACACAAGGAAAAATTCCATATGCAATCCAAAGCTTGTTCACTAAGTTTTCATATTTAAGACTTTCTATATTTTGATAAACATTATTTAATTCAAAAATTGAAAACTTAAATTTAGAAACAAATGAGATTGGGTAACAAGCTGATTTTCTCTCTTCTTTCTCCTCAAATTGGTGCCATACATAAATAGACTATACGTTTGTGTCTTGGCTTCTATTATAGATAAGAAAAGCTAGAAAATCTCTTTTATTTTAATTAAATATTCAATATTTAAAATTAAAACAAAGGAAGCTTGCAAAATTAATTGGCTTTCTCATACTTTATAAATAAAGGCATCCTTTATTCATTCTACATGCAATTAAGAGTCTTCATTAGACTACAAAAATTCTTTTAGGGTGTCTAGTAGTAGGCATGTAGATAGAGAAAAAAGAAGGAGATGTGTTCTTCATCCCAAGACTTTCTTTGCTCATATGTTGAGATTAGTAGGCAAGAAAAGTGAGTAACTAATCTTTAGAAACCCTTAATTCTTTTTATGCCCATATGTACGTCCATCTGATGCTAAGGACAAGGTGAAGAAGGGGATAGTTTTACTTAGAAAACATATGTCAATAGAAGTTTTTTGGATCTCTTCTCATCTACAAGGTAACCACAAATTATGTATATATATTCATTAAGCGTTAAATTAATATAATAGCATGTATGAAAATTTTTCTTATATTTGTTCCGCATATTCACCACATTTCTATGTTTTTTTTTTTGGCTAAAATTGTTTTAAAAACCAACATTATTTGTATTTGATAGTAAGATACATGCTATCTATATATCTTTGAAAGCTCGGACAGAGAGAATAAACGGACTCCTTGGGGCCTACTTAATGTTTGTTTGGTACGTGGGTTTAGAATGGTTTGATTTAGAAATTTATGATTTGAACCGTGGTTTCTAAACTGTATAATCTAAACAATAGTTTTGAACTAATGTTTGAAACATAAAGGTTTAAAATAAGAATAAAACACCATATTAAGTTTAAAACAAGAGTTGGTGTTTAGAAACTATAGTTTATGAAAAAACAACGAGAATGAGAATGATTATTACTATAGAAAATCGTTCAAACCGTGTGAACTTGAGGGAGGGGCAAAGTTTAGATTTTGGCAGTTTTGGTGGTTTTAGAATTGCTTCTATGGTTTAAACTGGCTTTAGTTATTACTCCACCAAACACGAGTTTGAATTGCCTTTATGGTTTGAGCTGCCTTAAACAGTTTTGAATTTACAAACCAAATGGCCTATAAGGCACTTTAGTGTACACCAAAAGGACTAAAGCTGTTGAATGTTACTTAATGCTACTATAACTTAACAACCAGAAAGCTCTATATCTCCTTCGACTTGGCCAGGGGGCAACATCCTCTAACGCCCCGCATCATTATGGCTGGAGGGGGCTTGCCCGTCAGCCTATTTTGGCAAGAGGTGGTAGAAGCGCAATAATCTAGCCCAAACCAACTTAAAAAACCTAAGGGCTTGGCCCAGTCTAGAGCAAAAAGAGAGGAGAATGCAGAGAAGTAGATTGGAGGGATAACTTATAGACTCAAACAATTAATTTGGTGAAAACTCACCTAATATTCCATGTTAGTCAGAATGGAGGACCAATAATGCTTTGGTGAATCAAACCCAAATATTATGGCCAACAACGCTAGTTATTGAGGCAAAAGCAGCGAATGGGTTGAAACTTATGACTCGAAGATTAAGTTAGATACTACTTGACGTCATGTAGATCAACTCTCAATGAGGACGTTGAGACTATGTAACGCCCCGAAATTAATTTAATGTTATTGTAATGCAAAATGATGAATTAGTGTGCCATAATTAATGTTTCAACATTAATTTGATCATTTGGTTAAATTTTGAATTTTTAGTTGTTTTGTTAATTTAATGAATTCTAACAACTCCTTATTATTTTAAATGTTATTTTGAGGTTTTTAAAACACAACAGTTTGTAAAATGTTAAAAATATTCCATTTTACAAAACTTAGGTGGCACATGGTTTTCACACAGTAAAACCACCCACTGTTTCTCTCTATTTATTCTCTCTCTCCCTCTCTTTGGTTCACTCTCACTCTCTCTCTCTCGTTCTCTCTCGATCTCTCTATTCTCTCCCAATTTTTCCTCAAATTTTTGAATCAAAATTTGAGTCCAAGCTTCAGGTTAGCAAGAAGGAAGCTCGGGAACGTGATTTGGCAACCAAGAACGTGGTTTAAAAGCTTCGATTCGAGGTTAGTTTTGAAATTTCTAAACTTTTTCAAAATTTTCAATTTTCGTGCATTTTTGAAATTTAAGTTTGTTTAAGCTTAGAAAACCCTTGATTTGAGTTAAAGGAACTTAGAACACCTAGAATCTAAGCTTAGATTGAAGAAAAACGGATTAGATTCAAGGTTTTTCATTTTTCTTCATTTTTTCCCATTTTTGGATTTTTGGGATTTTTGTGTTTAAATCTTGTTTAAATGAGTTCAAAAGTGTTCTATTATGTTTTTCTATCATCTATGAATGTTTTCCATGCCTGAGATTTGAGAAAAACAGGTTAAAATCAAGATTTGGATTTTGAGAGATCGAAAACCTGTGGCTGGAATTTCTGAATTTTTTCAGTTCGGCAGGCCGGACTCATCTGTTCGGCAGGCCGAACCTGGAAAATGTTTGGCTAACCGGACTTGGTTTTCGGCAGGCTGAACTGCACAATTCGGCCAGCCGAAGCAGGGCGTCCGATAGGGCCTAGAAAATTTTGTGATTTTTCACCCGTTTTCACCGTTTTGAACACCGATTGAAATTCCAACCTTGTAAAATGATTTTAAAGATACAAATGGCATACTAGGACATCATGAAATGGTTTAGAAACATAAAATATCTCGAACCAGATATTGATCGACTTAGTGTGTATCTAGGATCATTCGTGGTTCCGCAAAGCTAACGTATAGCGGATTGGGATTACGATGTAGGGCATCGGCATGAATATCGAGGTAGGACTTCTACCGTTTCTTTGGTAACCTAGTTTCAAAATGATTTGGCCTTGAAAAGGGTTTCTATAAAAATGTTTTCAACGGTTGATTGAAAATAGAATTTATCGGTTATATTTTAATAAATCGTGAACTGAAATGAACTTCATAATGAATGTAAATGATAATACTCGATAAATGGGTTTTGAGTAATGATGAAAATAAACATAAGGGCATGATGCCATATCAGAGATTGGGTCGTGTAGTGATCGACCTTGAGTGCAGGTCCCGAAACCCAGTTGGGCCACTACGGTGGTGATATTCATGTGGTTTGCCTAGGAAAAGAAAATGATATTTCTGGTCGACCGAATAAACTGTTTTGGGTAAGAACGGTTTTATTTAAATTTATTTATTTATTCAAGGTTTCTTTTAAATAATTCCCTGAATAGTGAGATTTTTCTTTAAATTAAATGATTTATTAAAATATAGTCCCACTGAACCTTTCGCTCACATTTTCTTTGTTGTTTTTAAATTTTCCCCCCTCTAGGTGGATTTCCTCTTAGGTTCAGAGAGGATTCAACGGACAGAACTCAAGAGCAGTAGGAGGACTAGTAGATTATTTGTATTATTCGATTAAGGCATGTAATGTTTTTAACTTTCTTTATGATTGAACTGTGATTGTATTATTATATTGTCATTACTACGTGTGTGCACAAGTTGTGGGTCAGTGGGACCCATACTCGCGGTTCTTTGTTATTTTATTATTCGCTTAATGATTTCACCTACTTAAGGTTTATGAATTCTTTTATAAAATGTAGTTTTGAAACTTCCACATTTTTTTTATATATTTGACTTAACCCTTAAAATTCTTGATTTTAATTAAAATTTTTCTTTTAATTAATTTAAATAATCTGTCACGTCACCTCCTGTACTCCGGGACGTGACAGCCTATTATTATTATTATTGCTTAATCTGCCTATACCAAAGATCAAGGAGTACACTTGTACTCTGGCTAGTTAAAGAAAGTTTTTTTTAATCCAAGTTTGACTCAAATTAGATTTTTAGTGCAAGCACTAAGTAAGCAAGCTACTTTATTGTAGCAAAGAAATCGAGAAAAATAATGCTAAGTAGAAACGAACAAGGTCTTACAACATGCTCACTATATCTTTTCTTTTTCTTTTTCTTTTTCTTTATCTCTTTTCTACATAATAGAAATAGAGGATGATATGTGCCTTGGTATACTTGATCATTTGGTCAATGAGATATACGTAAGTCGACATAACTCCATGTCTTTAGATCTAGAATCCATAAATAGAATAAAATCAAATACTGGTGAGCCTAGTAGGGCGACCAACATGCTCAAGGGTTTTTGTTTCATTTGTTGGTTTTGGGTTTGGGGTTTTTTTTTTTTTTTTTTTGGCTTTTAAGAAAATTAAATAATCAAAGGCGAACAATTGCATGGATACGACAATTGTCGACAGTGCAAGTCTGTAAGAGCGTAAGGGACAATAATTGTCAAGAGAGTACGTTGACTGCAATCGTCAAGAGATCATGATGCTACATATTTGAGTGATAAAGAAAATGACATTAAAGATATGAAAGTAATGTCAGGTGTTTTTTTTGGTCTATTTTGTTGGCATTAGGATGTTGCTCGTTAGAGCGAATGACTCTAGTAAAGAAAAATAAAGGGAGAAGAAGCATAGGGTTCATAAGCTCATGGAGACAGAATAGAGGCTTCAACCAAGAAAGATTAAGAACTCATTTGAGTATATGGTTTTGATACCATAACATTAATAAAATACTAAAACAAAGAGAAAAAGAGAAAATAAAATATTTGACGTGGCTCTACGATATATCTACGTCTAATAGAGAGGGTATTATAAGGAGCACTGTGAATAGACTCTATATCAATAAATATTACAATTAAATACATAGAATAAAAGGCTATTCGTCAAACCCAACAAATCGTTAAAACCATTCGAGTCATCCTTATCCTGTATAATAAAACAGGTTCATGTCATCACCTACTTATTTTTTAGCGGGTTTTTAGAAAAAGGGTGGGGACGGTTTTGAATTTTTGGATAGTGAGTTCAACCCGCCGTTGAAATTATTTGACTCCAAGTCTTCGACTCTTGAGCACCTGCTGCAGCAGTTATTAGCGTACCATAGACCGTCATCATTTGCCCCCAATCGATGTCCTCGGCTCATCACTTGTTGACTTTTTGTTAAATTAGTAAGTTATAGCATGTCCTATTTCAACCTCTTGTACATATACTAGTCTCCGTTTTTTAACATGTGTCATCTCAACCTTTTCAACCAAATCAACTTAATAATAAATCACTTCTTTTAACTTTATTTACAAGGACACCACTCATTCTTTAATACACCTTTATTCTCTTTCTACCCACTCAATCAAGTGGCTACCTCCTTTTATTATTTTCTTTGTTTAACTAAAGTTGCATCCCCTTTTTCCTCTGACCAGTATTTACAAGACTATCATCTCTATCCAAAAGAAACAAAAAACTGAGATTATAGGAACAATAAATAAATAAATAAATATATATATATATATGTTATTGTTGTTGTTTTTTTTAAAAAAATTTTAAGGAGCTGATATACGGTTTTTGTTTTTTGTTGATTCACACTTTTTTGCATTTCTTTTTTTTTTTCCTCTCTCTGTTGGAACTGATCCTTTACATTTTCACGGAATCAATATTGTATTTTTCCAAATGAATCAAATCTTTTGTTGCTAAATAAATGACCAATTGAAAATTAAATGAATCACAGATTAAAAATTTCATGCATATCTTTTAAAAATTCTAGGCAAAGATAATTTGTAAAGTAAACATATCCCTTTGAAACAAAAAAAACACACTATGAAGTCAGTCTTGTTATCAAAACATAAAGCATAACTAATTTAAAATCACCTGAATAGCAAAACAATTTTCCTTCTACCAATCTTCCATACATATATTCCGCATTTAAATATTTGAGGACCCACTTAGGATGTATTCTTTTAAGAAGTCACATTGACCCACTTAAGATGTAATGTTCTTCCAAGAAGTTACATTGCACCTAAAACACTGATTATACATTACAAAATGGTAATCAATATAAGTTGGATATATAAGATTAATCTCCATGCTTTCCGTCTTCTTTTCCTTGCATTGTGCATTCCATGCTCACATATTTTGAATATTGGTCTGAGTAAGATTTCAATACATCAAAATTGTCCAGCTAAATAAATATATTAAAGTTAAAAAAATAATATTTTAATTTTTTAAAATTTTATTGACACTTTTGTTCAAACGTTACTCACTTTTAAACACAAGTCTTGGTGATTTTCATGAGGTAAAACATCACTACCAGTAGTCATTTGAGTTACCTGCGCATATATCTAATCATTACTATGAAGAGTATAAAACCACTGTAATTGTATCAATATTTTGGTCAATCTTAAACATACAACGAAACTCTTTCGAGAATAATTGGTATCTCCGATTGATGATGATTTGGCATTCTTTAAAATCTGACAAAGGAGGAGAAAGAAAAAGAAAAAGCAGCACATATTCTAGTAAGTAAGATGGAAAAGGTAAAAAATAAAACAAGTCCAAATCCGAACTAACCTTCTTTGATATGCTAGTGAGTTTTCTTTTGCTAACTCTCTCAATTCCACTTTTTATTCTTTTTTGGAGCTCCTTTTGAACTTCACACTCAAGTAATAAGGTATCGTGCAATAAGGTACAATCAACATTTTCTTTGTCAACTTCTTGCAAAGAATGATTTAGTGAGAAAATGATTTGTCATTACACATTTTCTCAATGTCATTACACAATAGGCAATATTAACACTCTTACACGACAATGATCCCCCTCTTCACTCAATTTGATAGCCTCATGATATAATTCCTCGAATAGTTGCTTCTTCGATTGTCTTTCTTTTGGAACTTGCATTTTCAAGTATAGACTTTTTGCATCCTTACTCCCTCGTTTCAATATGTAGTGTAATGGAACATTTAAGATGCCTAGAAACTAAAAAACACGTAAGGCATGCCTACAAAGAAATCCATAATACTCAAACATATGGCATAAGCACTGTGTATCATGTGTTGTTGCATCCAAGTAACTATGAAATCCTCATTTTTCTCAAAATCTTGAACTTTAAAAGTCTTACTAGCGCCATCTTTATGTTCTTTAAAAGAAAAAATCTAGATGCTCCCAAAACCTCAGCTTGAAACTTTCTGAAAATTTCATGTGTATAAAGTATCGACATCTGTTTCTCAAATGGTGATGGGGACTTCAAGGCTGGTTTCTTGTGCCATGTATTGAAATCGGCATGAAGTTTCTTTTCCTGTCTATCTTGCAAAGCCACCACCTTGTACTTTTCGACACTCTCTTGCAATGAAGTTTTTTTGCTCACGTATTTATAAAAAAAAAAAGACGAGTCTATGCTTTCTGATCGTTGAGTTGTAGACATTCCAACAAAAAATGTATCCTCATGTATGTAGGCATCCAATACTTTCGATCTTCAAACAAAGATTCAAGCCATTCATTGTTTTCAAGCTCAAATGTTTCCATCATATCTAATCATCCATTCTCAAACTCTTCTGTTGTCCATGAATTTGTAAACACACTTGTTAAATATCCTCATGAAGTTTCCATTCGTCTTCACCAGATGCCCAAGGTTCTCAGGTATCTTCCTCAAGATATGCCACAAACAAAACCGATGTCTTGTGTTTGGAAATACAGCTTTAATGGCTGCATTCATGGCTTTGTCCTGATCAGTTCGTATAGCAGTTGGAGCTTTTCCACGCGTTCCCCTAACCCATGTTTGCATCAGCCAAATAAAAGTGGATGTCGTTTCATCCGCAATCAATGCACATCCGAATAATGTAGTCTAGAAGTGATTATTCGCTCCAATAAAAGGAGCAAATGGCATTTTGTATTTTTTTTGTAATGTATGTTGTATCAAAAGACACAACATCTCTAAAAATCTTATAATCCTTTCGACTCTTTGCATCAACCCACAAAATATTTTTAAGACGTTGTTCATCATCCAAGTCCATTGCATAAAAAAAAAATTGGGATTTTCTTTCTGCATATACATTAAGTGATCAAGCATTGCTTTAGCCTCCCCACGTTCTAGTGCCAAACGTCTTTGTTTGTCTAAATGATTTCTAATGTCCTTTTTCCAAACACCCAGTATTTTCATAATCACTATATTCTTTTGCCATTGCAACATATATTTTATTTGTCCCTACTCCGACTGCATATGAATTGTCACTGTTACGCTTGTTAGAAGAAGTGATGTTTCGACGACATGGAAAATAGTGAGCTTTGTCGGGATAGACTTCATGGTTACGTTCTTTGATAAAACGATGAACAACACATCATTTTCCATCGAATTTTCGTTTCAAATATAACGAGGCTTTGCAATCTACTTTCAAACAGGGACGTTGATTTGTACACTAGATTCTGTTCTTTTAACATATCTAGTACAAGCAAAGTTCCTTCAGAATGGTTCCTGCAAATCCTGCTGTGGGTTTCCCTCATCAAGCACGTCGCCCATCCTGCCCAACACACCGCTGGTAGGGAGCCAAATGATCCGGCTTGTAAAGTTTGCCATCATTCATAGTCTACCTGGTAGAGCTATTACGAATTCTCCAACCTTCTTCTCGGTCCTTGGGCAGTTGAGCTAGTGTCAGTACCGTATGATCGGGACAATTCAGGATTCAGTCCGGTCAGTTACTTCATTCATGGCTTCTTGACGGTTGGTGCTTTGTTTGGATAGTCATTCAATAGGGATTGAAACTAGGTTGTCATCTTCAAGGCTGTAAGCCAACCGAGCAAGGGCATCGACCTCAGAGTTTTTGGACCAAGGAATTTGGACCACGGTATAACTTTTGAATTGTTTGAGGAAGCTAGCTGCCTTTTTTTTTGGTACTTTACCATCTTTTCCTCTCGGGCCTGAAATCCTCTAGTCTCCTGTTGAACGACTAGCATGAGTCGCTATGAATGCAGATGTTGTCTAATTTTTGAATTGTTTGAGGAAGCTAGCTGCCTTTTTTTTGGTACTCTACCGTCTTTCTCTCTCGGGCCTGAAATCCTCTAGTCTCCTGTTGAACGACTAGCATGAGTCGCTATGAATGCGGATGTTGTCTACACCGAGTTTATCACGACCCGAAATGAGCACCATGATTAAGTGAAAATTAAGGAAAATTAAACCAAGAACGACATAATCAGCCAAAACTACAATGGCTCTATATGATGATGATGATAATAATAACAACTGCCTCGCGCGAGGTTAAAGTCTATAAACCATAATCATAGTTACAAATACCGTGAACCACTAACATCGGGAAAAACCATATAGTAGAGACAACATACCACATATACAAGATAAAATATTGAACCTCATTGAAAATACCATACAGCACAAGGCAAAGTCTTGGATAGTACAAAACCTGGGTGAGGGGAGTTTTATAATAGTGAAGCGTGAATGAAAGGCTCAGTAGAATTATTATTTTAGGAGCACAACAATAAAACTTATAAAGAAAAATAAAAGAAATACATTCAATAAAACATTTTGACATAATTTAAGTGTAAAACTCGAATATGAGCTTATCAAATAAAGCATATGATTTATTGCAAGCCATACTAAATATAATTACTTACTTTGTAAATCCTTAATTAACACCACCATAGTTGGAGGGGTGTAAATGTACAAAACTATTTAAAAATCAACATTTTAAATTATTCGACCAGAATTTTTAAATGATTTCAAACTTTAAAATAATTCAATGCAATTTAAAATAATTGATTATGGCATTTAATTAAATTTTGGCTCACTAATAGGCACTATAGAGTTCCTAGGTGATACTTAGATCAACGATCATGGCCTTGTGCTCAGCTTCATTGTTGGATGCTTTGAAATAACCAAGACAAATGCTAATGTATCCAAAGGTGGGTAATTCTCCTTGGTGCCTTGGAATGCCTTACTGGTGTAATAGATGAGAACTTTCTCCCTTCTTGGACTAGAATTGAGCTAATTGCCTTCCCAGACACCGCCAAGTAAGCAAAAAGTGTTTATCCCAGTGAAGGTTTGGCGGTGTTGCCAAGTACTTGTTGAGATTTTGAAAAGGTTCTTTACACTTTCCACTCCATTCAAACTTCCCCTTTAGTGCCTGGAAAAATGGGTGACACATCTTGGTGGACCAAGAGACAAATCTGGACAGAGCAGCCACTATCCTTTGCAAGTTTCTAAACCTCTTTGATAATTCGAGGTGAATGCATTTCTATGACTACTTGGGCCTTGGCCGGGTTCACCTTAATAACTTTATGGTGGACCATGAACCTGAGAAATTTGCCAATTTCCACCCTAAATCCACTCTTGGCGAGGTTAATCTTCATCTTGTACTCATGGAGGATGTCAAGGCATTCAAGATGATTCTCCATATGGCCCTTAGCCTAAATAGACTTAATTAGCATGTCAGCCATGTAGACCTTCAAAGTCTTGCCGATTTGCTTAGCAAAATCTTACTCACTAGCCACTAATTAGTTTCTCATGTAATTTTTACTCTAAATGTCACAACAACATAGCAAAATAGGCCTTGGTTAGTTGTAAACATTGTCTAGGCCTAGTCAGCCTCTGCCATCCTAATCTAGTTGTACCCCAAGCAAGCAACCATGAAGCTATGCAGCTCATGCTTAGCCATGGCATCGACCAACTAGTCTATTCTTGAGAGTAGGAAGCAGTCTTTTAGGCATACCTTGTTCAGGTACTTGAAGAGTAAGCAAACTTGTCACTTCTCACTAGCGTTCTTGGCCAGGACCATGTTGGCCAACCACTCTGGGTACCTCACTTCTCAGATGACTTGGCTTTTAGCAATTTTTAGACTTCTTCATTTATGGCCATGTAACACTCAAGATTGAGGCTCTTTTATTCTGGATCACCAGCTTATGCTTTGGATCCATATGTAGGTGATGACAAATGATGTCATGTTCAGTGCTTGGCATGTCATCCTAGGACTATGCAAAAACATCCTCGTATTCCCATAGAAAGTTTTTCAGGTCTACACGAAGATTCAGTTTTAATTAAGAGTTAATCATGACCGTTTGGTCCGAGTGCTTGGGGTCTAAGCGATAAATTACGAGGGCTTCCATGGGGGTTGCTTGGACTTCTTCTTCAAGTAACCTTGGGTCCAAGTCAGTAAGCATCTTCTTCTCTTATGATGCTAGGAATTCAATTTTGTCCACCTTACAGATGGCCGAGACGCTCAAGTGCCGAGCAAATGCTTCTTGGATTGCTTTTATATAACATGCTCAAGATTTCTCCTAGTCGGCCCTCGTGATCCCTACCGTATTCGGAGTTCAATATTTCATGGCTAATTGGTAGGTAGAAGCCACAGCCTTAGGAGAGTTTAGAGTTGTTTGGCTACTAATGATGTTATGCTCGGGTAGCTTGTCAACAATTAGGAACTTTACTAGTTGGATCACATTCGTAGGGCCCTACTCGAAAGTCACGACTAATTGCATGGATCCTTCTGCTTGGATGCATTTTTTGGGGAACTTTAACAATGTCCTAACAGGTATCAAGACATCATTATTCAACTTCAATCGGTCATATGTTTGCTTGAACAATATGTCGGCCAAACTTCTGTTGTCAATAACGACTCGACGGACTATGTTGTTGGTAATTTTGAGCTCGCAGACCAAGGCATTATAATGCTGGTAAAAAGGCTGCCAGCCTCCTATTTGGTGAATGTAATTGGCATTTCTTCTTGTCAGCATACCTTATTAATGTGCTTGGACATGTTCATGTAGTCCTCTCAGCCGACCACCTTAGCTTCCCAGGTATATATGTGTTGAGTACTAAAAGTGTCCCTGGTTACTAGCCCACCAAATATCATGTGCATGATATTTAAAGAATCTGGGGAATTCACACCGTGGCCTGGATTGACTTGGTTCTGTCACCGAGGTTGGTCTTCTAGGCCCTGCTAATCATTCCTCTGACCACAATTCCCAGGAGCCATTACCTTTTTCATGAACTCTCATATGTGGCTGTTATGGTTAAGCACCTCAATTTGGTCTTGAAACTGAATGCACTCCTTAGTCGCATGGCCAATGTCCTTGTGGAAGTTTTAGTATTTATTCCGGTCCTTCTTCGCTCAGCTTCTCTTCATTAAATGAGGGTTAGTAAGTAAGTTTAGAGGCATGTAGTTTTGAAGCCTCGCAACAGCCGTTTTCATCTTGTTAGTTTTCGATTTCTTTTAATCAGACTTCAGCTCCTGATTGGTTGATTCTCGCTTATTCTTCTTTCCCCTCTTGCTGTTTCCCCTAGCCTGATGGCTTTTTATATACTTGACAACGTCAAGCATCTAAAGGAAGGTGTTAGGCTCGTCTAGGGCGAGTGACCAGAGCATCTTATCATCCTAGAGACCTTCTCAAAAAGGATCATCAGAGTTTCATCCTTACAATTCTTTGTTGGAAAATGAGTACGCAATAACAAAACAACTTTGAACCAGCCATAAATCGCACTCAATATAAGGATAACAAATCCATTACATGCTCATCATCAAACCGATATATATTTATACATATAAGCAAGTAAGATGTAGTGATAATATAGAGATATCAATAAAAGTACATGCTCTCCAAGATGTGGAGTAAGTGGGCAACAAAATAGCTTAATAAAATTATGAGTTCTCAGCTTAATTTCAATAGGAATGAGAAAAATCTAGTGAAAGAAGAGCTAGCAGTGAACAAAGTTAATAGAACGACTCAATAAATATAAAGGAAGCGAGAGACCAATAACCGACATAAAGTTGAAAACGGTGAAATTATTTGTTACTAAAGCAATTATAAAATTATAGTCAAATAAATGAAATAAGTTAAAGAATGCTCATCTAGTACCGTCACTAAAGAGTGTAATGTTCAGAATAATATTAAAATAATTAAAATACTACTAACTTTATTATTATTTCTAACACATCAGGCTTTTTTCGGCTAAAAAACCGAGCCTTCATACAGCACCAAATAACTCAAAATAAAATTTAATAAAAATCAGGCATCACAGTAATAAGTATAATGTAACACAAACATGTTATTATTGGCTAATTTTATAAGTGAGAATTTACGGGCACCATAATCTTCGAGAACTTATAGAAATTTTGTTCCTAAAATTTACTGACAAAATAACTCTAGATATTTACTTCTCAGTTCATCTTCTCTTTCCCAAATGGCTTCTTCAACCACTTGATTTTTTTTCCAAAATCAACGGCTGTAGGATTAAAGCTGATAACATTTCAATCAACCTTTTAGGCATAACTTCTAACTCAAAACTTTCTATATCCCACATCAAATGTTTCTGAGTGATCGTCATCACAGAAATGCTAGCAAAAGACTTTCTGCTCAAAGCATCAGCCACAAAGTTAGCTTTGCCTGGATGATAATTGATTATACAGTCATAGTCTTTTACTAGCTCCACCATTTCCTTTGCCTCCCATTCAACTCTTTTATGTAAAGAAATACGTGAAACTCTTGTGATTAGTATGAATCTCACATCTCTCTCCACAGAGATAATCTCTCCAAGTTTTCAAAGCAAAGACCACTGCTACTAGTTCCAAGTCATGAGTAGGGTAGTTCTTTTCATAAAAACGCATGTTTGTATGAACATCGTCATAAAATATTGCACTTGTACTGATGATTTTTTGTTTGTCTTTTGAAGTCTTAAAAATTTTAAAATAAATGTTTTTAACCGAAAATCATTTCCTTGCTCAAGCAAAAATTTCTCAATTTTTTTCTTTAAATTTAAAGATTATCATATTTCATCAAACTAACACAAATTACATTAATTTTCAACAGAAAATTATTGCAAATCTTTGCATCATAACTATCACCTATATAATTGATTGAGGCTATATATGAGAATGAAAAAGATGTTTAAGCAAAATCACATTAATATTTTGATGCTATAATTAGAAAACACAATTATTTATGAAGGACACATTTGGAAAAATGAAATATTATTTGAGGGTTTTAAGGAAAAAATATACTTTTATAAGGACTCGTTTGAAAAAAAAAACCTACTTCAATGCAAAAAAAAAAGAAGAAAAAGAATTTAAATCAAACACATTTTAATAAATATTTTTTGAGGGAAAACATTTTTAGGCTAAAAGAATATAAAAGAAAATGAAAGACTTTGACACAAAAAGAACACACATAATGACATAATAAACAAGAGATACATTTATGAATAGTCTGTATATTCTTTTTTTTTTTTTTCTCTAAAATTAGTCCTTATAGACTTTTTTTTTTTTTTCTAACAAGTAGTCCTTGAGCTCAATAAGTATCTCATATATAGTTTCTCTATTCGACTTAGGATGAAGATAGTGAACTTTGTCTCATAAAAAGTTGTTGAACTATCTTCTCTCTTTAAAAACCTATACTAAAAGTTGTAATTAATTAAGTCCCTAAATTAAAGACGACTAAAAAAAGATAACAACAATATGCCAAAATTGAGTAAAAGAGGTGTCTATTGACAACTCTCATTCTACTTTTACACTCTTTTTTCAATAAAACTTTTAATTACTATATAACCCACTGCTAAAATTACTTTTAACAGCAAAATTTTTTTAAAGAAATGCTCATTGTACACCCCATCTAAGAAAAAAATTTATCATGCCCTAATTTTTCTAAAAAAAAATAGAGATGGATTTTGATAGTTAAGAGTCTTCTTAAAAAAAGTACGTGGTTTTTTTCCTTCAAAATTCCCATTTTTTTTTTTAAATTGTTGAACTCCACTGATTATACGAATTGATTTTCTTATGGGAAGAAAATGGTGTCTAAAAATTGATTTATTTATAATATAAAAATTCGTGATGGTATCATTTCTTTTTATAACGAAATTGGAATCTTTTTTTTTTCTCTTTAATCAATGATTTTATATATTCGTTCTCTTAGGTATAGTTATGTTGAGTTGGTTGGGTTGGGGGATGGACAAAGGAAAAAAGAAAAAAAAAACTATTTAAGTGTAAGGATTTCTTTGGTATCTTAAAAGGGATGTAACAAGTAAAATGTGGGTGGTTTAAGATAAGGGGTGTGAAAAGTGAAATAGAAGGTATCAATAGACGCTCCGTGAGTAGATTGTATTATTGCATCCTAAACTACTTGTTTTTTATTATGCTTCTTGAGCTTTAAATAATCTTAACAAAATATATCCTAAATTTTAAAATCATAGCAATTGAGGTCCAAAAGCTTGTTTGTGTTAATAAACATAGACAATTTTGGTCAAAAAATTTGTACATGAGTTTATTTTTAAAGGCTAGAGCTCATCATTTTAAGAAAAAAGTTGAAGCTCCACATGTGAAAAAGAGCACTTAATGAAAACTAAAAATTGTTATTAGACCTCAATTGCCAATAATTTCAAAGTTTAGCGTGTATTCTGCAAAAACTGAAAGTTCAAGATGCATTACGTAAAAAAATGAACAATTTAACGTACATTAGTGTAATTTATTCAAAAAATTACCAAAGTTACACACTTAAATAGATAGATTAAAAAAGGTAAATTATGTGTAACAAAGGAACTAATTTTAAGTAGTTTTTCTAGTTTAGGGACTAGAATTGAACCAACTTCCCATATTTAGTGTTTCACATCTATTCATTTAACAAGTTAACTAATTTTGGCAATTTTTGAATCATTATATATGCCCCAACATATTAATAAATGTCCCTAAATTTTATTATATATCATAATAATTACTTCATGAAAAAATAATTTTATAAATAGCTTATTATTATATCCATTCTAATCCTTTTATACTCCAATTAATATCTCACTTTAGTTTCTCAGAAAAAAAAAATCAAATTTATGTCAAAAAAATCAAAATAACAAAAAAAATTAATTGAAAAAAGCATTTTTAAGCAAAACAATACATTGAAATGCTCCATAATCGTAATTAAACCAAAACGACAATACTCATATATATGTTATCCTTTGTTATAATCTTTCAACACTAAATTAAGGAACAACAGTCATTAACTGTAAAGCACATTAAATACACCAAAGTGCATGGCATAAATATTTTCTAACATATTGTTTCTTGTACTATAATAAAAAGATAGAAATAATATCTTTTACTTAAGGTTTATTCACAAATTTAATGGCGTAAATATAGAATCACTTTTCTTTTCTTTTCTTTTCTTTTTTTTTAGTTTAGGGAGTATATAAATAGAACGGAAACATTAAATTAGGAAGCTATTTTCAATATTATCCCTAAACTAAAAAAAAAATGATCCTATTAAAAGGATATAATTCTCTTAATGGAAATTATAAAAGAATTACTTCTTTTACGGTCAAGTTTAATGCAACAATTATTTTTATTTTATATATGAACAAAATGTAGTCTAAATCGACGGAATTTTTTTTTATTTTTGGTATCATTCATCACGCTGATTTAGGATAAATTGATTTCATTTCTATTGGAAATAGATAATGTATTCAAAATAGATGAAGTGCCTCTCTCCCTATTTTGTATAAACCAATTACGATTTGCACTCATTTGAGTAGCGTGGCCTCCCTTTCTAGGGCTTGAGCCCGACTACCTTTTGGCTGGCCATCGAGCTTCTAGCCTATGATAGGGGGCAAATGCTTGAGTTGTGGCTGAGTGTGGAGGTCTTTTTGCGCAAATGGATGGGGACTTACTGTTGCGGTCAGCTGGGAAGGTGGCTAGCGGATTTGTGTGCTAGCGTGATTTAGTTGAAGGTGATGAGGTCGACGGAGATAGAGCCCAAGGTTGCTAAGATCTGATTGGGTTGTGGGTGGGCAATTGGGCTTGGGGGTAAGGATTTCGAAGCAAAGGGCAGGCCCTGCTAGTGTGGAAGGATATTGGTTGAAGGGTGTCCTGTTTCAGGTCGCAACCAAAGTCGACGACGTAGGAAAACAGTGAGATAGAGATATTCCCTGTGGAGGCTGGACTCTATGGCTCAAATCTAAGCCTGTTGGTCCCTACTTTGGGTAAAGACAAGTGGTGTGTTTGGAATTACGACCATGTCACATATCATCTGGAGCGGTTTAGAAGGTGGAGACAGTTGTCTCTCTTTTGTTTGGGAGTTACCTGTATTTTTTTGTTTTTGTTTTTGTTTATGTAGAATAAATGCGATAGAATCTCTGTTAAATTCGTATTGTATTGGTTTGTCACGCCATATGTTATTAGTGGAAGATGTATAAGTGTCTGGTTAGACCTTAGTGCAGACCGTGTCGTTTGTGTCTCCCATAAGGAGAGATTGATTTTGGTCAACTGATTTAATCCATCGATTGTTGTGATACCTTATATCGAGCCTGCTCAAGCTCTAGTTGATGTGTCGAGGGAGACTTTTCTTCTCTAGGTTTCAACACTTGAAATTTGTCAATATTTTTCATTCGTCTTTACTAGTGGATCCAGTTAATAGTTGGGGTCAAATTCTCCTAAAATGGGGTCATATTCAACTAAGTTTGTAATGTTTCATTATTAATGAAGTTTTTATCTAAAAAATAATAATAGGTAGATAAAGTGCTTTTATTTGCAATCATTCATCAAGATTTAGGATAAACCAATTTCGTTTCTAACTGGAAATAGATAATACTATATTCTATTTTTTAAAAAAAAAGGTACCCGATTTTATTGTGAGCTAACCAGTATTTAATACCATATCTACGGCATATGAATATTTTACATGCATAAACAAAGGAATACTTATAATTATGAACCTTATAACAATTTCTGAATTTATAAAATAATGCGACTTCTGTATATGAATTATTACTATAAATAAATGCAGGACCATTATATTCAAAATTTCCAAATAATGTCATACAAAAATACAAAAGCTTATAAACAAAAAGAGCCTTGGAAGCATATCAAGAGTCGACAATATCAGAAGTACTATAGGATAAAAGGTTAGTGAGCTTGCCCAGAAGCATAGTACTCGGCTAATGATATGATTATATTGGCAGTCGACAATTTTTCCATTTCAGGGAGTAATCAAAAGTTGTTATGTTCATGCTACAAGTGACAAATAAAGGCCCTGTTTGTTTTTGTTCTCAGAATTTTTTGAAATATTTTCATCCATCTTTCAAGATAAAAAATTTAAAAATACTCTCAGTATAATTTTGAAAAATTTATTATTTTTTAAAACAAAAATATTTTCACCTATTTTAAAAACAATACCAAACGGTTTTTTTTTTTTTAATTTTTTGTAATTACCGTTTATCTATAGTGTGTATTAATAGTAATTTTTCAAGTACTTATATTAGCTATTTAAAGCCCTTGTTCAGGTGTACTCCATTTATTTAGTTCCATAAAAGCGCAGTTGTGCCCTGAAAGAAGTTAATAAAAACAGAGAAGTTTCAGAGGAGAATGACAACATACTCCGCCAATGGAGAAAGTTATAAATAGCCATTGGATCATTATCTAATGAATAATATAAATAAGCCCACGGTTTTAAAATAGGATTGGATGCAGGGAATCTAAAATGGTTTTTTATTTAAATAAATCTTAGCCCTTGAAACAATAGAACTTTGGATCTCCGTTCTTGATTTGAAAACATGTCCAAAACCCTAACACAATTGAGCACTCCTTCTCCGTTGCCCGCGCCACCATCGCCCAGCCACCGATGACCTCTGAGGAGAACACCCCATCGCCCAGCCGGTGTTGGATTTCATAAAGCCGGCAAGTGTTTTTCAAGACGCCGATGACCGCCTCTACAAAGAACAACCCATCACCGTCGGCCTTCAAGACACCAATGATCTCTGCGAAGAACACAACGATGTTTAGTCGATGTTTGGTTGGCGTTTTGCGAATCTCGCCGGAGCTGGGGGCGATGGGACTTGGCAGAGCCACGATGACTGAAGAAATTGACCGGATTTGATTTTGTTATTTTGTTGTGTGTATTGATTTTCGTTTTTTTATTTTATTTTTTTTGTTTTAACGTTGCACTCCATATATGAGGATAGGATTACAAAGGTCAAATACAAAAACGTTACACTCCACATATGACTACAAGAGTCGATTTCAAATACATAAACTGAGGCTACGTTTAGAAGAAATCAAATTTTGGTGTTTCATGAATCTCGCCGGAGCTAGGATTGCGGCTGGTCGGAGTACAGGGCTGGGCTAGCCGATGGATGGAAGGTCGGGGCTGGGCTCGCCGATGGTTATAGGGGAGAAGGGAGGAGGGAGAAGAAGGTGGTTTTCAAGTCTTAGATGTTCTTCTTTTTTTCTTTTCTTTAAATAGTGTATTAATCAGGTGTGGCAGATTTTGTTTTCGTTTGATGGTCTTTTATGTTTTTACCATTAGATTTAGAAGCCCATCCGTTAAATTATTCTCCACCGTGGGGAATGAAATCATTTTCCGCCGTAGACTTACTCTAAGAACAATTAATAATTTAATTTACTCTTGTTAATTGATTCAATCTCGTGAGTAAAATTTTGCAGAACATGTGATTAAGTAATTGAGCCATATAGATCTTTAATATTTATTTTCACTAATATTTCAGTAAATAGAAAAAAAATCAAGATTTGTAATAATTATACACCTTAATAACTCATATATAAGGCGATGCTAAAATCCCAACATATATGTTGATGGGCAATCCATGAAATAGAGAAGAGTACTGCTATAGGGGCTTTAGCAAATCCTAATAATTTGGCACACATTAAAGCTCCTATTAATATTAGATCCTCACTTAAGTTATTAAATAAATAAAACAACACAAAAAAAAAAAAAAAAAAAACCTAGCCTGAACCGGTCAAGTTCCTTTCCAAACAGTCAAGTTTGTTAATTATGAGGATATCTAAGAACAGCATGCTCCTATTGGCCTTTACATTTAATAAGGTGCTGAATGTCTTACAGATCCTTGTAACATTAGTTCATACAGTGACAAACAAATCAAAAAAGTTTTACCTAACTTAAAAGGAGTATTTACGCCGAGTGCCACCATTTTAAGGTGGGGATAGAATTATGCCACAGCTAAAAACTAATACATCCAGTGCCACGTTAAATGCCACATATGCTAACAGTTTTTCCTTGTAAGACTAAAATGCCCTAAAATAGTTAGGCTCTTTCTTTTTCCCTTTCTTTCCTGCTATCTTTCTTCCAAATTATTAATTATAAGAGTGTATGTTTGAAATTCTAATTCTAATGTAATAACGTGATTATGGTATTTTCTACAAGTATGTTTTTGGCATAAATCAATCCAAGTATTTAATTTGAAGCATATTGGGCCGCTTTGGTTCTTCATCTGATGGGCTTGAAATGACCTTAATTGGGCCGAAAACAAGTTTAATTCTCAACAAATTGCATTTGCATTGTGTAATCCATGCATAAAATATGAAATATTACGTGGATCCCTTAGCTACAAAAAACTCCTCGGGAGAAAGAAAACTTGGAGGAGAAGGAGGATTTGGAGCAGTTTATAGAGGCTATTTGCCCGATTTGGACAACTTATTCGCGGTGAAGAAGATTTCAATAAAGTCAAGGCGAGACAAAAAGGAGAACTTAACTGAGGCGATTATCGGCCAACTTAGACATAGACATCTTGGCAACAAATAGTATGATGTCACGACAGATGTGAGTTTTTACTTGCCTATGAATTCATGCCAAATGGAAGTCTACATCCTCACTTTTTTGACAAAAGAATAAGTCCTCTTACTTGGGATACGAGGTACATGATTTCTCTAGATTAGCCTCTGCCTTGCACTATCCTCATGAAGAGTGCCCACGTTGTGTTTCATAAAGATATCAATCAAAAAAATTTTAGGAGGTGTCTATTGATGCCTCTACCTTACTTTTTTTAATAAAATTTCTTATGACTATATTATCGATTGTTAAAATTATTTTTAAGGGCAAAATTATTTTAAAGAAATATTCATTACACACCCTATCGTAGAAAAAATTTATTATGCTTTAGTTTTCTTACAAGAATAGAGATGGATTCTGACAGTCTAAGTAAATAAAATATTTGCGACTGTTACGTAATATTGAATATTTTTTTGTTACTAGTTTTTATTTAAATTATAAGAAAGAATTATTCATTTATTTGTTAATTGATAATCGGATAATCGGATCAAACACATTATCTTTATATGCTAGTGCTACACACCCATGAGCATATATACGTGAGAGTTAACTAGATCTCACATATTGTATTTTCAATATTTTTTTTTAAAAAGAAAATCTTATATATTATAAGATAGTTTTCTATTGAAAAAATATCAGCGTATTCCGCAGAAACCAAAAGGGAAAGAAAAATACCATGTAAAAAATATTCTTCCTTCTCCTTAAGAAAAAATAGAGTGAGAAAAACTGCAGGATTTTCTTGTGTATTTCGAGTTCAAGAAGATTTCTACAATTATAAAAAATTAAAACTAAGTAAAAAAATATTAAACTTTTAAATTTTAATATTGATTTTGGTGTTCATATTTGTTAAGATATTTTTAATTATTGTAGTACACAAGATGTCCAGTTGCCAATTACAATTAATATCGACTCCTAATCTGAAAAATCTTTTGATGATAAAATTTATTATCAAAATCTTGTATTAGTGTTGCCGTTAATTTAAGTAAGGTAGGATATCTATTTCTATCTTATATTTTTTATAAGATGATCTATGGTCTAAGACATTTTTACTGTGCTTGAATATATGTGATTATTGTTTGGTGTGAAATTCTTATTTCCGTCTAGTTCATAAATCACAATAGAATTTTTCTCCTGCGGTCAGACATCAACACAAATTTTGGTTTTTATCGAATCTTAAATATATAGGACAATACAGAATACAACAAATGAACAAGGCCCGACCAAAAAAAAAATAAAAAAAGAAACCACATATATGTGACCCGGTCAACTTTGTTATGGGGATGTGTCTAAGAACGGCGTGCTCCAATCGTTTATATTGAACATTGATTAATGTTTATTTCCATTTCTGAAAATACTTTACACAAGATTATTATTTTACCAATAAAATCATCATGATAGCCACAAATGAATAAAGGAAAGCATCTAATTACATTGGTATGAAGACATAGACAAACAATCAAAAAAAAATTATGTTCTATTCTCCAAACGTTAGATGATTGACAATAGAAATTATCAGTTTTAAAATGACATAATTAAATTGACTCCCTTTTTAAAATGATTTTTCATGATCAAGATGAGTTTGGCCAGATGTTGATGGCCGAACTACTACTGACAGATAGGGAATTGCATATATATATATATATATATATATATATATATATATATATCTAATATTGCATTGATACATCAATGTATAAAATATGAAATATAGGATTCATGAACTTTGCAAATGAAGCCACACAAATAATATGGTATATCTCTATCCATATTTAATTCATGGTTATATGTTAGATGAAGCATTTGCATAATTCTCCCTTCTCAGTTTTGAACATGCACATCAGATCATTTAAATGGTAGCTAATTATTTAAAAGGCATTAAACATAATAACACATAACTCACATGAATAAAACCAATTATGGTGCATAAATATGAAATTCACATCGTCATGATTAGGTTACATCATAGCCCTAACTAAGAAAATTAGAACATAATTGAAAAAGAAATAAAATCTGAAAATTTAATTGAATCAAACATCAAGAGTTAAGAGAGCAAGAAATTCTGTCACCAATTCTTCACTTCTTACTCCGGAATGCTTGACGGCTCTTAAGAAAAATAAACAACGCTCTCCAAAATTAACTGATTACCTAGCTACCCAAAACTATTCTATTTATACTACTCTTAAAATAACAAATCCCCTGTTTTTGCGTCCAAAAATCGTGGTTCAGTATCACTCTGGCGCCGCGGCCCTTCTTTTCCAGCGCTGCGGCGCTTCAGCTCTGTTTTTCTCTTCTTTTCCGCCGTAGCGCCCGGCGCTCCTTCCCCAGCGCCGCGGCGCTTTAACTCTGCCAGCAAAGTTGGTCCCGGATTTCTTGTGCTCTTGCTCCCTTTTGTTTTGTTTTCTTTCTTTCTTCAACCTACATCAATAAAATCATGCTTTTATGAAAAAGTTGGATGTTTTATGTAATTTTTCTCAAAAATATAGTAATATTTGTTAATTAAAAGTGGCCAAATAACTCTCTAAACTAGAGTTATCAAAACCCCCCAAACTAACTTTTGCTAGTCCTCGACCAAAATCAAGACGTAACACAAACATGGACCAACAAATCCTTCAAGATGTCCTCCAAAATTTTTCCATCTTACAATTCACAGAAAAGAACAAATTCCATCCAAACAGTGAGATCAATTTGCTGGTTAAGACTAATTCTAATTTCATGACCCGTGTGTGTGTTATCCATTCTTTTCAAATTGTATGCAGTTCAGTAACATCCACATTACTCTGAGAAGCTTTGATGAGTTGTGCACAGAAACATGTTTCATAGGTTCACCTTTCATTTCTTTCTCCACTAATGTAGGCTAGTCATCCAACTAAAAATCATTAGGGCTTTATTAAGCTTGTAACGTCAGGCTGGGCTAGAGGTAAGATAAAAGTAAATTTTAGGCTCAATTCACCCCTCACATGTTGATTTCTAGACTCCAACTAGAATCCGTCTTGGTTGTATACCCTTAAACCACTTCAACTGTACAATCAACATTTACCCTTCTCTTCAAGCCATCCAACTTCTGACCAATTTAGACCCTATCCCAAACTTACTCCATCACCCTCAACTGCACTCAATTATGCACTTTCGTTTTCTTAGTCACTCATTGTTGTCGTTTCATCTTTTTTTTTTCTTTTTCTTTTTCTTTTTCTTTTTTTTTCTTCTTTTTTTTTTTTTCAACACTTTTGTGTTGTTGTTGTTTTTCTGTTTTTTTTTTTTTTTTTTTTTTTTTGAATTCAATCATATGAAAACTAATAAGATCTTAAATAGCAAAATTAATACCACGTGAGACTCAAAAACTTCTATGCTTCAAGAAACAACTCAACAATTCCCTTGCTCCATTCTACCTCCCAAAATACGCTTACCTTCTTCAGAAATCAACATGTTTACGGGATGTGGGACAAGGTAAAAATGATTGGCTGGTTTAACAAATGTGGGTGACAAAGAAAGAACGGTTAATGCATCAAGGCTCAACAAGGTGACTAGGGATATTTAACCAAGGTTGGCTTGAACGGCTCAAACGATCCAAAAATGGCCTAAATCATGTTTTCAGTCAGATGTAGCCTAGGATTTCGCCTCGAGAGAAAATCAGATGAATTCTAAAACATGGGTGAACATTAATGGACATACACACAATTCAAAAATTCAAGATTTTTGTGCTCAAGAAATAGATCATAAATTCAGAATTAGAATTAAACAACAAATCCATCACACGTTTAGACAAAATTCATACCTCCTACAAATTTTAAGACATCCAAATAAAGGATTCAATCATATCCAGATTCATCAATGCAGGAATGTATCACTTCAAGTTTCAAAAAGGGTGAACACAAGTTTTAACAAACAAAAATTTTTGTTTCCCCCCCAAACTAAATAGAGCATTGTCCTCAATGTATAAATAAAGAAGAAAAGGTAAGGAAACCCCCTGAGTAATAAATGAGGCCAATTGGACTTGTGCAGCCATGGGAACTCCGAGAAGTGATCTGGACAACAAGGAAAACAAACAAAACAAAAACCTTAAGAAATTGAGAATGAAAAGAAAACCGAAATAATGAAATAAAAATGGCAAGTGAAATTAAGGCTCAGAGTGATCAGGAAAATGCGGTGGAGGTGGAAGTTGAGATTCATCCATGCCCAAGTGTCGAGCAATTGCCCGCGTCATGGCAATATTATATTCTAGGCCTAATTCCAAACGACGCAAGCGATCACTGATTGGTAACTCAGGGGCAGGGACAGCAGGCGGTTGAGCTATGGGAGTGACTTGTTCGGGCTGAGGGGGTTGGCTCGAGGCGGAGGCACCAGTGTCTTGCCGAATCGGAGGGCGTACTTCTTGGTCTCTGAAGCTTCCCACGACCTTTCTGTGTAATGTAATTGTTGAAAAGGGCCTTTTTTTATATTAGAAAAACGAAACATAGGATATATTCATGAGACTCATTCCATTACGCAACAATTAACGCCTTTGCTTAAGATATTGCCTTCATTAATTAGGGTCAACTTTGCAACAAAGGACAAAAAAGAGTTTTTTTTTTCTAAGTTTCAACATTTGTTTTAGGTTGCTTGCGAAAGATGCAATGATTTTTTCCAAGAAATCCTCAATAAAAAATACACACTATTCCTTCTTTTATATCAAATCGATCGTAGCCACTATCCACATTTTAAAAAATTGTGCACCACAAATATAAACTAAAAAAAAGACCCATGATTTCATAGAAAGACATCACTACTTCTTGTGGAAAAAAAATTATTTATTGAGAGGAAGAGAACGGTATAAAATTCCGTACAAGAAAACTTAAAAGTTCCAACCATTGAAAACGTCTTCTTGGTTTTGACACGTCATGACCTCTTTCTTTAAATAACCGGCAGAGACTATTGAATTAGGTTGACTTTGGGGGCATGCTGTTCATCATCATCATCTGTCTCATAGATGGTCTCTTATTAGAATTTGTCAACGATACTTAAACAATATTATCAAATTCGTAATCCAGAAGTAAAAACTAACAAATGCTTTTCATATTGCGATCACCACAGTATTCGGAAATATTTATATGCCAATTGCAAGCGTTGACACTACTAATCCGGCGCATCTGATCAATCACGTGTTTCTACAAATTTTCAAGGGTATTTCTCTATAAGATAAAGTATAATTTAAAATTATATATATATATATATATTAGCTTGTTTGACACCTATGATTAGAACTACAACTTTAAACATTCATAATAAAAAGCTTTTTGTAATTATAGTATAAAGTAAACATAACTAGAGTATAGAGTTTTAGCTGTTAAAGTTTTTAAACTAATTGATTCTAACTATAATTATGACTGTAGGTGCCAAACAAAGCTATATATGTGTGTGTATATATACAGCCTCAAAAGACAAAGTTCCAAGCAAGCAGTTTCTGAGTTTAAAGACTCGAACTTCCTTTTCTCCATTATTATCAACGTCATGTTTCCTCTCCCTCTTCTCTTCACATCCATCCTTCTGATTAATATTATTCCTTGCTCTGATTCTCTGAACTTCCAAATATCTCGCTTTGACTCTAATGAACCAAAAATTGCCTACCAAGGAGACGCCATACCTTCTGTTGGAGCCATTGAATTAATCAACAAAGTCACCTACGTGTGTAGAGTTGGTTGGGCAACTTACACTGAGAAAGTGCCTCTTTATGACCCAGACACAGGACAAGCTGCTGATTTCACAACCCACTTTTCCTTCACCATTACAACCCAAGACTCATTATATGGCCATGGAATCACCTTTTTTCTTGCTCCTGTTGGATTCCAAATCCCACCCAATTCGGCTGGAGGGTTTCTAGGCTTGTTCAACACCACCACTAGCGATTCGTCGCAAAATCAAATCGTCATGATCGAGTTCGATTCCTACGTTAACCCTGAATGGGATCCTTCTTATGAGCACGTCGGTATCAACAATAATTCAATTGCTTCAGCCGTTACGACGCCTTGGAATGCAAGCAAGCATAGCGATGACAACACCGATGTTTGGATTTCGTACAATGCTTCGACCAAGAATCTAAGTGTTCATTGGAGTTATGAAAGGAGTCCCAAGGAGAATGTCACAAGCCTTTCATGCCGCATTGATTTAACGCAGGTTTTACCTCAGTGGGTCACAATTGGATTTTCGGGTGCTACCGGTGCTTATGGCGAGAGGATCGTCGTCAATTCGTGGGAATTCAATTCAAGTTTGGAGGTAAAAGAAAAAAGCGGAAAGAATGGGAAAAGGATAAGGCTCGTAGTTGGCCTAACAGTCTCAGGTGGGGTTTTGATAGCTGCTCTTGTTATTATAATTCTCCTAATATTAAGTAAACAGAAGCAAAGGAGAACAGAAATGGAAAAGAAAGCTAATTTAGCATCAATAAATAATGAGGATCTCGAAAGAGGAGCAGGGCCAAGAAGATTTTCTTACAAAGATCTTGCATCAGCTACAAACAACTTCTCAGGAGAAAGAAAACTCGGAGAAGGAGGATTTGGAGCAGTCTACAGAGGCTATTTGCCTGATTTGGACACATTAGTCGCAGTGAAGAAGATTTCAAGAGGATCAAGGCAAGGAAAAAAGGAGTACTTAACCGAGGTGAAGATCATCAGCCAGCTTAGGCACAGAAATCTTGTACAACTTATAGGATGGTGTCATGATAAAGGTGAGTTTCTACTAGTCTATGAGTTCATGCCAAATGGAAGCCTAGATTCTCACCTATTTGACAAGAGAAGAAGCCCTCTTACTTGGGGTGTAAGGTACAAGATTTCTCTAGGATTAGCCTCTGCCTTGCTCTATCTTCATGAAGAGTGGGAACGTTGTGTGGTTCATAGAGATATCAAATCAAGCAATATTATGTTAGACTCAAATTTTAATGTCAAACTTGGTGATTTTGGTTTAGCTAGGCTAATGGACCATGAGCTTGGTCCACAAACAACTGGGTTGGTGGGGACATTCGGATATTTGGCTCCAGAATATATAAGCACGGGAAGAGCTAGCAAAGAGTCTGATGTGTATAGCTTTGGAGTAGTTGCCTTAGAGATCGCAACGGGAAGGAAAGCGGTCAATCCAAGCGAGACGGATTCGGAGATGGGCTTGGTTCAGTGGGTTTGGGATCTTTATGGGAAAGGAAAGCTTGTTACGGCTGTGGATGAGAGGATGCAACTCGAATTCGATCAGAAACAAGTGGAGTGTTTGATGATCGTTGGGTTGTGGTGTGCTCACCCCGATCGGAGTTTGAGGCCGTCGATAAAGCAAGCGATTCAGGTTTTGAATTTTGAGGCCACTTGGCCAAGTCTTCCCTCGAGTATGCCCGTTCCTGTTTATCATGTGCCTACGCCGTCAATGAGCTCGGGTGAGCCTCTCATTAGTACAAGTCTCGAAGTCGGCCGTTGAAATGGGAAAAAATTGTACCATCTATATATATATTTCAAAGTTAATAATTGTGTGTTTTGCTTTAGAATTGTTGTTAAAAGCTTTTTTTTTTTTTTTTTTGCCCGTTGTTATGATTTCTTATTCTTGCATGACGATTTGATGAATTATGATATGTGCGGAGATAGAGGGGTCGATTTGGGCCATGCAAAACAGGCTGATACGTAATCCGTTTTTTTTTTTTTTGGCATGGTTTGGCCCAACCTGTTTTAAAAACCGAACTTGCATAGCCATGCTAAGGATTTAAGCCTCAAAATAGAACCAGGCCAACCCAGTTATGTTTTTCATTTTTTTATATTCCCTTAAAAAAAATATAGTCCGTCATGACTCTAGGTCTATATGAGCTTCAGGCTAGGCTAGGCCTCCCTATTGGGTTAGCCCAGCCATGCTCAACCAACCAAGCCAATTTTCCCTTTTGGCCCATATGGACAAGTAACAACAAAATGTGGGGGCACTACACAAAAAAAAAAAGAAGCACTTTCCGCGACCCTTTCTTTTGCGACCAAAAAAATTTGGTTACAAAAGATAGCCTATTGTGACCAAATTTTGAGTCACCAAATATTTTGGTAGCGTATAATATCTAATTGCAACCATTTTTTTTTTCTTTTTAGTGACTAAAGGCTTGGTCGTAGAAAAGTACTTTTTGCAATCAAAGTTTGGGTTGCTAAAATTTTTAGTTGCTAGGAATATTAAATTTCTACTATGTTTTTTACAACTAAATATTTAGTCGTCAAAAAGTACCTTTTGCGAATAAAAAAATTTAGTTGCCAAAAGTTTATCACCAATCTTTGAAAAAAAAAAGATGGGGAAATTAATATTTGTGATTTAAGAATTTTGGTCGCAACAGATGGAAAATTTGCCACTAGTTGTTTGGTCGCAATAGGTATCAATATTTATAGCAACCAAAATGTTATCAAACTTTGGTTTCCAAATGAGTAGTGTCTAATGTTTTTTGCAACGATCAAATATTTGGTCGCAAATACTTTAAAACTTGTTTTCAAAATATATATTCTAAAAGGAAGTTGTTCACTTAATCACTACTTTATCCTAAAGAGTAAAACTTGTTCTTAAAAAGTTGGTTTGTAATATGTGTAACTTTATAAAACTCATAGTCAATCGTTGTCCTAGAAAGGATTATAATGCACTATCAAAAAGGATAGCTCTCAAATTAAAATAATAAACATTTGATAGTTCTGAATATAACAAGTAAAGGGTCGAATTTACATGTATTTAATTAAAAAGATTGTCAATGAGGGTTAAAACAAAAATATTCAACACCTACAGAAGGAAAAATAAGAAAAAATTTAACAAATGAGAAAAACGAGAGTAACTCTAATCGCTCAGGATTGCATTGTGTCTCAAATCTCCAAAGATAGATACTGCACGTCAAGGCTCAAGAAAAAATCTTCAAGTTTTTAATTTTGGTTTCAAATTTTCAACCTACATAAAGAGACAACTAATTAGATATCTTGATTTTATTAACATTGACTTTTATTGTACAAACTAGCATAGTAAACCATGTAATAAAAATACGCACTTTTTATACTCAGTCATTTTCATCACTTTCAGTTATATCTTTGGAGTCGCCAAATAATGATTCCTCGTCATCATTTTCTTTCATTCTTTATTCGTGTAGGACCTTATCATTGGGATCTATTTGTAAGTCAACAAACAATGCATCAATTTCAATTGGAGCAATCTCTTCTCGAGCTAGATGAGTTATTGTGTTTGTGGCATCAAATAATACATTGATATCATTTGCGGTTTCTTCTTGATAAGTTTCTGCATTAACAACAATGTGCCTCCTCACCAGGGTCTTCACCATTCTAGTCGTTTGTGGCATTTCCCATGTATGACAACGATTTACCTTCCGCACTACTTTCCAATTCTTTCCCTTATGATAGTCATCTAAATAATATACTGGCTTAGCTTCGGTTGCAAGGACAAAAGGATCATCTTGAAAACATTCTAAGCTTATGTCTATACTAGTGATGTGAAATTCCCTATGCTTTTTCTTTATGCACATTTAAACAAATCACTTTGTGTCAACAGAGCTAGTGTACTTCCAAAATTTCCTTGATGTATCCATAAAATTCACATAACTTGCCACATATTCTGCTTCAACAAAAATACCACAATTTTGTATGATCTGTTTTTCATCTCGGGCTTTTGTATGGTATCGAACTCCATTTGCCGTGCAACTTGTATATGGATGTACCGGAAATTTCGAATGGCATACAAGTGCATACAACTCACTCGTCACTTCTGGGAATGATGTTTGATGTAAAAGTTTTATCTGCATATATAAAATGTATATATGGCTAAAAACAATCAAATATCTTTAAAAAAGGTCAAACGACAAGACAACTTACTTTATCTTCAAACCATCTTAGGAATTTATCTTTTTATGCCTGCATGATATTTTGAACACTTCTAGATTGTAATAATCGTGCATGTTCACTGATTTTAAAGAAGTTGAAATTAAGAGTCAGATTGCAGGAAAAAAAATACTTATTGGCTAAATGCATCATAAATAATATCGTGACACCAGCTAAACATTGAATTTTTAAACATTTGTCATCATGTTAACCTTGCTAGTAATGATTGTTCTAGCACTTTATAGTTTATATATGCATATTATATAGAGTTTTGAAATCTCATTCAAAACCAACATAGCTTGGAGAAGTCTCATCCTGAAGTTTTGTTTATTTTTGCAATTCTTTTGAAAACATATTTCAAATAACTTGATAATAATAAAATACATTTCTTAAAATCCTTTAAGAATAATGCAAAGGCCAAAAACACTTTAAAGTTTGGCTTACAAGGATGAGTAAAGAATCCAACCTCGGTATTAATGAATATCGACACTGCTAACTTTCAACTGGCGCTAACCGAACATATGCTCCACTATGTTTTAGAACCTTAAATATCATTTGAAAATTAGAAACTAATCTAATCCTAACAGGAATCACATATCATAATTAATTACGTAAACTTTGGTTTATTATTTGCCATACAATGAAAATTTGTAAAACAAAATATGAAATAAATCATGGAAATTATTTACACGCTTTCAAATGAATTCTAAACATTGTTTTGGTCATTAAACAGCTTTTAAATGGTCTTTAAAGTAACACGGGTTGACGAAGATACAAAAATTCACAAAATCATAAAACTAAACTTTTTTCCTCTTAGACTAGACTAGCTTGCTAGCTTGTCAACCAACCTGCTCTACGCAGTACTGGAAATTCCCAACTTCACACAACTTCGGCCTTTTTAGAGTTTTTACTAGATTTTTGTCTTCAAATCAATTCTTAGAGCATAAATTCAATGTATTGACTATAGATAAACTTACCCAAGCATTTTAATCTCGTGTTCCCCAATTTTTAACATCAAAATCATAATCTTCATTCGCAAATCAAAACTTTAAGAGAAAAGTAACACCTAAAGCTTAACCAACTCAAATCTAGACGCATGATCTTAAATCTCAACCATGTTTAAACTCAAACCACATGTTAAATAATGCTCAAATTTCCTTTTAACATACTTTCCCTAATTTTAATCATCAACCTATGCATAGACTCAACTTATGACTTAAATATGTACAATCTGACTTGGAAACAAACATGCATGTCTAAATAATTTATCACTCAAATTCTAAAACAAAAATGAAAGCATAAATTGATGCTGAAAATTTGGATCCAAAGAGTGTTCAGATTCACATGTTTGGTTCTTGAAGCACTAACCCTAAACCCTTGAAAAAGAATGATGCCAATATTTGTCCAAGCTTTAAATTCATTCTAAGGGGGATTTGAGGCCAAGTGTGGGGCTTGATTTTTCTAAGTTTTGAAGGATTTAAGTGGCGGAGATAGAGAGAAGAAAGAGTGGGTGTGTGGTGGAGTAAGGCTTATGTCTTATATAAGCTCTTCAGCAAAATGAGAAGAGTGTCATGTGAAGGGCTTGTGATGTGTTTCAGATTGGGAAAATGCGATTTAGTATTTCAAGAGGAATGACTAAATGTGGACTTTAGGAAAGTGGTTCAGGTAGCTCAGCTGGTTAGAGCAAAGGACTGAAAATCCTTGTGTCAGTGGTTCGAATCCACTTCTAAACGGGTGAAGGGTCTTTAGAACGTAACCAGGAGCAAGCCGGATTTGCTGGAAAACTTGAAAAGTTAAATATTTGACCAGATTTCAAAGTACTTTTAAAATTAAGATTAAATAAAGCAACATAAAATTTGAATTAATGTTAATGATTAATTAAATTGAATTTGGCGTACTAATCACGCCCAAACTTAATATAATTAATCAAAATTAAAACTAGGATACTATAAAAGCTTAGAGTTTAACCCTCCCTTGTTTTCAGATGGTTTGAGCTAAAAATTAAACTATACTTTTCAAACACTTTTTGTTTCAAACTAGAAAAACTAGTACATTTCAAATCAACAAGCTAAACAAATCCTTTATTTTTAAGAATTTTACTTACTATAAAATTTATTTTTCTTTGAAATTCCTCCATATCGACAGTTTATGTAGAAATTGAGGAGTTAATTTTATCTCTGGCTGGGACAAAGGTTATATTAATTTCTAATGAACAAACAAAAAAAAGATGAAATAACTCTTTTTTATTCCAAACTTATAATGTTTAGTTGTTTATAATGTCTTGTCTAGTATCCTAGAATTTCACATGAGTAAGTAGGAACTTCATTATGTTTTCCCTAAAATTACTAATAACAAAATTGAGATTTAGAAATGGACCGTGTATTTTAAGGGTTAATTACTATAGTAGTCTTTAACCTTTCATAAAAATGTTATTTTTGTTCTTAACCTATTTTTTATTTAACTGATCTTAAGTCTTTAATTTTAGTTGATGAAAGATAATTATAATGATAGAAGTTAAATTCAGCCCCACATGATGCCCATGTCAACAGTTTTTTGGGCAAAAAGAAGTATTTGTCCTTGCACTTTTGAGGGAAAATAAAGCAGTTTATTTTATTGTCGTAAAACTCTATTTCATAACATCAAATTTTATCTCTCTCTTGCTTCGATTCTATCTCTCAAAACCGAAATTCTCCTTGGTACCAGATTTCTTACTCATGAAGGCCTGCTTCAAATGGCATTTTCAGATCTTTGATGCCGATTCGACAGCCTAAAGGCGCCAGTCGTCCCTCCTATGGTAAATGATCAACATTTTTGTGTATGTAGTTTTCAATATGTTTTTTAGGGCTATGGGTTTTTGTTATTTTCATTATTTTTGCAAAACAAGATTGTGGGTTTGGGATAATTGTAAGAAATAGTGAAAGCGTCTGGGTTTTGTGAAAGAAATATCTTTTTTAAATCAGTTTTTTTGTCTTGCCTGAGATGGATTTGTTTTGTTCAACGAATTTTTTTCTGTTATTGTTAATCGAGAATAATACATTATTTGGGTTTTGTAATATTACATATTCTGTGTTGTTCATTTTTGCTTAGAAAATGCGTGGATGTTTCTTTTTGTTTTTCTGTTTAGTGTTTATTTAATTATTTAAGGTTTGAAATATTAATGTTTAAATATTGGGTCTTAAGAAATATTATATTATATATTCAGTTAAGTGTCTAAAGGACAATGTATGTTTTTCTGTTTGATTGGAAAGTGTTAGTTGCTTATTGCATATTTAATTGGAAAGTCGATTTGTGTGGCTATTGTTAATGGATATTATATTACATATTTGAATGGAAAGTGGATTTGTTAATGAATACTATCAGTGACGGAGCCAATCTCCGACTCTTACTATTTTTTTTTAGAGAAATAGATAGCATATATGTATCACGGTATTTTTTTTTCCCCCAAAAGTATCAAACCTACACACACGTATATAGAGATATATTATATAACAAATTACAAAAGGTGACGACAAGTTTTCATCCTTTGAAACGTTGCATAATTGCTTCATTTTCAACACGATAAAAAATATCTCAATGTAGACGACCAAACTATCATTCATCCATTGTTCTTTGATTCTATTTTATAGCCGGTTTATGACAATATTCATAGCGGAAAAAACTCTCCACATTAGCAGTAGCAGCAAGTAAAATCAATACCAAAGTACTCAACCAGTAATTTAATAGATACACATCATTCTTTTTTGTCTCAAGCATTTTCTGTGCAAGAGCATTAATACCTTTCAACCTTTTGAAATCTTCACTCGAGTCCACATCAATCTAATAAGTTTCAAATTGATTCTCAAGAACTATAATTTCAACCACAGAAAAATCTTTTGGACAATAATTAGCAAGCTGAATAAATTTCTCTTGTCAAAAGCAAGGAATGAATCATTTGATACAAGCAAACTACAGAAAGAAGCAACTCGGTATTTATCTCAGTGAAACAATCATTTAATTCTTGAAGTTACATATCAATGACAGAATAAAATAACTCCACATGACATTGGTATAAATTTTTGACTTCTTGAGCTTTGCATCGTGATCTACCTCACACTCTAAAAATATCTTTTATGTTGGGAATATCAATGTTGTACTCTTGGCTGAATAAAGAAACTTGATCAAAAAGAGAATTCCACCCACTCTCTCTCTTCCTTTGCAATCTTTGTTTGCATGTTTTAGTGAAACCTCATGGCATTACAATATCTTAATTTTTTTTCTAGGCCTTTGACAACTCATTCGTAACTCCTAATATATCTTTCAACAAATGAAGACTAAACACGAAATCCAATGATTGGATTGAATCCAGTAAAGTACTTCCTTCACATTTATGTTCAGAACTCAACCTATCCTCAACAACTATATATATAAGAACATGATAATCAAACTAATTTGACGTACCATAGTGTGAGGTCCAACGTGTATCTTTATGACATTTTAGAGCAATTTGTTGATTTAGTCCTCTTCCACTTACAATTTCACCATTTTTAATTGTTTAAGCACCTATTATAGCTGGCTTATCTTGAAGAATGTCACAACGTATAGGTGAAGCTCTAACAGTATTTACGACACTAGCAACCACACTAAAAAATGATGTGATTTGAATATACTTTGTGGCCATAGATACAAGAGCCAACTGAAGTTGATGAGTGAAGCAATGAATATAAGAGGCACATGAGCTTTCTTTCAAAATAAGAGTTTTCAGACCATTAAGCTAACATTGCATATCACTAGCACTATCGTAATAATCTATCAAGTGCATCCTTGAGTGAACTAGCTATAGCACTAGTAACATGCTCAATACTAATAAAAGGTTCAAGTGCATGCCTCATTTTATTCACATAACGCAACACAATCGTTATTTGATCTTTCATTTGGAGATGTCACAAGATTCATCAACTAGATTTGATTTCCATTTTAGATTTTGAAACTTTATCGTTTTCTACACTCAGAAGTGTAGCCTCTGATTTTCTTTGGAAATAATTCAAGATCGTCGTTATAGGGGAAAATTTCATGATTATTTTGCCAAGTTATTGAACAATATACAAATCATACCAAAAAATTATGAACAAAAAAATATTTCATTGTCAATAGAATAAAAAATCCAATAAATACAAACCCATAGACCTTGTCATTTGTAGTCCACAAGAGAAAATAGTAAGAGTTGCAATGTTATTGAATCACCAATTTGCAATAAAAAAAAAAAAAAACTGTGACAATACAAATACATGAAACAGTATCGATGTCCTTGAATTTAATGTTGCACTGTTTCATTCAAGAAAGCAAGACTGGGAAAAGATCTATGAGAGATATGAAAAAAAAAAAAAAAAACTAAAAGAGAAATTATTTATCACGTGAGCATGATGAAAAAGTTGGGAATTCCAACTTGATGACCTCTATTCCCTTTTATTTGTATTTCACCCTCCCTCTTTTTTTGTCTTTTCCTGGCCATTTCCCTTTCTTGTCTCTTTGCCTTTTAGTGATCAATGAGCTTTTTAAGGCTGGATAAAAGTAAATGTTACAGATGTGGAGCCAAATCAAGTCGATAACCCAACAAAAGGAAGAAAAAAGGAGAAAAACGCATCCTCAGAGGCAGGGAGCAAACACCGCGACTCTAGCAGAAGAGCACCACGGTGCTGGGATGAGGGCGCCAAGTGCAGAGCGCCTAGGCGCCTAGGCACCAGGACAAGGGCGCCTAGGCGCCATGTGGAGAGCACTTAGGTGCCAGGAAGAAAAAGCCTAGGTCGAGCGTGGATGGCGCCGCAGCGCTCGTCTCGAGCGCCGCGTAGTTGACAAGCTGTAATGAGCAATGTTTTTTGATTCAGACTCGAACTCAAAGGCCCCAAAAATGAGAAACTACTAGGGTTTCCCATTAGTTGCTATTTTTCTCCTCCTTTGGCTATAAATAGACACAAGGTGGCTAGGGTTGGGTGTATGTGAAAAGTGTGTGAAATTGAGAGTGTCATAATTTTGTGAGAAACAAAATTCTTGAGAGCTCCATCCTTGAGAGAAAAAAATTCTCACAGGGTGTTAGATAGAAGAGGGTTTTGGTAAGCACAATTTGTGAGTGTGTGAGAAACTACTCTTGTAATCTGTAATCTCTTTCATCATAGTGAAAACTGCAAGCAGCAGAAACAGGACGTAGTCTCAATTTTGGACGAACCTGTATAAAAATTTGGTGTCTCTTTTTCTTCTTTTCTCTTATTTATTTTTCTGCAATTGTTCATTCTTGCGATCCTTGGAATTAGGAGTCGCCTAATTCCCCAACAGTAAATATTTGTTGAGGGCTTATAAAGACATAAAAAAATAGTGTGGGCATAATTAGAAGACCATACTTTTTATGGAGTAATTTTCTAAAGAAAAGAATTTGAGTGGGGGCGACAGCCCCTACATGAATCCCAACATGAATCCCCACTAGATATTGTATTGAATGTTGGCTACTGTTAATGATAATATATTAAATTTTGGTTATTGTTAATGTTTAATAGTTATGTCTGTGATTGTTAGTTGTAGCCGTTTAGGAATACATTGAATGTTGGTGGTTGTTAATGAATAATATAGTGAATTTTTTGATATTGTTTTTTCAATTATTAATGGATAATATAATTATTCTTTTTTTATATATTGAACTAAGGATTGTTATGATGAGGTCAACAGTTTTCACTTTTCCTTCTTTGATTTGGAAGATCTAGGTTAAGACTTAGGGTATAAAGAGAAGATGGATTTTTATTGGAAGAGTGTAAGATCCTATAATTTTTTCCACATTGAAATTAATCAAGAGCTCTTGAAGAGGTGTCAGGATTATGGTCCGGTGTAAAAGAATAATATGCATCGCTATGGGACTAATGTGAGGAGTTGCTCACTTCAAACTGGATCCACCATGAAGTTCATGTGCAGGGATGTTCAAAATAGAGAGAAGAAATTCGTGAGGATCTGCATGTACTGGGCTGCTCGTAAAAACAGTTTCTTGAGTAGCTGTAGACCTTTCATTAGTCTAAGAGTCTAGATGGGTGTTTCATCAAGGGACACCATAAAGGAAAGCTATTAGCCACGGTGGGCATGGATCCAAACAATAGGATTTATACGATAGCCTAAACAGTTGGAGTTGCCAAAAGATAACTTCATTATAGTGTGCAATGATCAAATCCCTTGGATATCAGACTGACAAAAAGGTTTGATAAAAGCTGTGAAGATACTTTTTGATGATGTTACACATCGTTTTTGTGTTAGGCATTTATACAACAATTTTAAGGCTCAATTGAAAGGTCCAATTCTTTCCTTAGAATGCTGCCCGTTCCGCCACAATTCTAAGGTTAATGTTTCACTTACTTAAAAATTATCAACTACTTGTTTCCTAGTGTTTCAAAGGTCCGAATTCTATGTTGTTGCTTTGTAAGTGAAATGTTTAATTGTTATTATGGATGACATTATTATCGTGATATTGCTGTTGGAATTGTTTTGTTATTTATAATAGTTGCTAGAATTTTTATTGTGGCAATAAATATATGTTGGACCCGTACCGGAATCGTTTTTGCTTATTAGATTGTTATTACTGGAATTGTTAACACATTTTTGGCTGATTTTTGTGAAGGCTTATTACTATGATTGCCGATTATTCATCACGCGTTGTTGTGATTCCTGATTTCTGATTCTCGGTTTGGCCTACCATGTCGTTAATGGTTTTAGGTTTGACGATGAGATGTCGAACTCATAGGATACGAACAAAGATGCATGGGAATACTTGGAGAAGTTAAGCGAAAGTCATGGAGTCGAGCCTACTTTAGCGAAGGACCAAAGTGTGATTTTTGTCTTCATAATATATACGAATCATTCAACAATGCAATTAAAGGAGGCCCGTGACAAACCAATTATCACACTACTTGAGCTTGTTAGGAAGTACATCATGAAGTGGATTGTGACAAAGAGTGAGTTGGTTAGGAGATAGAAATATAGTGTTGGACCAAAGATTTAGAAGATTTTGAAGAATAATAAGCTGCAAGCCACGGAATGCATAGTTGATTACTGTAGTGAAATGAAATTTCAAGTATGTATATCTTAACTGAATTTGTATGCTTACAGCTTAGGTTTGTATAATTTTCCTCAATTTTAAGATTAAGCTTGTTCTATGTAATCTGCAGTTTCTGTGTAGAGACTTCTGTCTTTATGTTGTTGATTTGAAAGCAAGCAAATGTGCTTGTAGGCGTTGGGACTTTGTGGCATTCCATGTCCCCATGTCATTGCTTGCATAAACAACTAGGGTCTCAACATTATGGACTTTGTCTATTTAAGTCTCTTAAAGTCAACTTATAAAGAGCTTTACTCTCACAATGTTAGCCCGATAAATGGTCCTCAGCTTTGGACAAAGACAGGAAATCTCAAGAGGTAGAGAGGTTGATCAAAGAAGAACAGGCGCAAAGACCTTGAAAAACTGCAAGAAGCGGCCATCAACAACAAGAAACTAAGGAGGACTGGAATGAATGAAGTGTACGAACTGTGGCAGAGAGGGCCACAACAAAAGATCTTGCAGCAGACAGCAACCAAGGACTAAGGCCCCTTCAAGCAATGCCGAGGCACCACTAAACACAACTAGCATACGGCCCATGCCCGTGCCAACTCCAACTGCAGCAGCATCAACTTCAACCACAACCCCAACATTCATGCCAACCCCCGCTACAACACCATCAACAATTTAGATTCCTACTTAATTCGTAAGACTTATATGAAGTACTTATGATACAGTTTTTTAAGACTTTCTATGTTTATACTGGTTATGTGTATAGGTTGCACAGATTAGGTGAGATAGTGCACATATAGGTTGCACGATGTTTTTTTTAAGATTATGCACAATTACTTTTGTACATATAGGTTGTATAGTGATATATAGATTGACGATGCACAACTTTTTAGTTTTTTGTTAGTTGCACATATTATAGATGCACAAGAATAGCACGGTTATGGTCTTAAAATTCTTAGCATCTTCTCCTTTTGGATATGCGACGAAAGTGTATATTATAAAGCCACAAACTTGCTCAGCATCAGACAGAAACACACAGGTCAAAGGTTCTCCATGGTTTCAGGTGGACTAAATTGACTTCCCTTCACCAAATCTATTTTAGATTACCCAAAAGAACCCTAACTAAAATTAACGGTTTGGGTCGGTTAAATAAGTTGTTCACGTTTGCATCACATGGGACTAAATTTAACGTCTATTAGTTAAATTAATCCCTTATCAATAAAAATTAACAGTTTGGGTCAGTTAAATAAAAAAAGGTTGGGACTAAAGTAACACTTTCTTAAAAAGTTGAGGACTACTATAGTAATTAACCCGATTTTTAATTTTAATCTTTGAAATAAAAAAGTTAATCATGAAAAGAATTAAAGAGAACCCATCGAGGATTTCCAGGACCAATAATGTATATTGAAAAGAATTGGTATTATCAAAATGCACTACAAAGACATACCTTCGGGGTAATATAGTAAAATTAGGATCCAGGAAACAGGTTTGGGATTGAAGATGGTAGTTTCACATGCAATGTTCTTTCCATGAATTCTGACAAACTCAAGAGCAAACCCATTGGTTAGTCCTCCCACGCAACATGCAGAAAAGACCTTTGGCTTTAGCTTGAGAAAATTTGCCAGTACCGAGTTCGCTCCATCACATCCAATCAAAACCTGGGTAGGCACAAACATTCCACTATTTTAGATTAATACTAATAATTATATCGAAAACAGAGATATAATTTTATTCATTATCACGCAATATATGGTTTATTAATACAATTCCGACATAAATATAAATTATAAGTTATAAGACCATTTGATTGCACATCATTTCTATGTGATAGGCTAGCAGCATCAAGATGCTGTCGCAAACAATGATGAAGCTTGTAGCATTCCGAATTTTAAATGTAATTAACTAGGTTATTTTGGTAAGATTAGCGTGCTTAAATTAATTTAATTATCATTAAGTTTATTGCATTTACATTGTTTTAAATTTTAAAAGCATCAGAAAAAATCTGGTCAAAATTTTAATTCTAAGATTTTCCAACAGTTTTAAATATATTTCACTTGTGCCACTGTACTTTCCTTAATTTCTTAAGTGGTCCATGTTGAGGATTCCCTGTAAGCACATGATAAAGCACCACGTAAGTTTTGAAATGCTGAAATTATAGAGCTCGTATGGTTGGAGGGTTCATATGGTTTGAACCCCAAATCTCCTTTGAATTATTATTTGGCAACCAAAAACTCAAACTCATTTCAAGCCATGATGTGACAATATGAACTCAAAATTCTCTCTAAATTTATAATTATCTTTATTTGTTTTCAAGATTTTAAACCCATTTTAAACCACACTTTTCAAACTTTTTATTTCAAACAAAAAAAAAATTTAACTAGTCATGTTTCAAACCTATAAAACAAATGGATCCATGATATCCAAAGTCTAAACTAAGACTGCACCCCACAGGACCACTTTTCTCACGTAAAGATCCCACATGCCACTACTTGCTTTTACTATAAGATCAAAACACAACTCAGAAGACTTCCCCCCTCTCTCACTCTCATGTTCTCGTCTTTTGCCCCCACTCTATTTTCTCTTATTGAAAATAACAATCAACCATTTACTCGCGCAAAAACTCAAACAAAACACCCACTAAACTCAAAAACATCATTTTTAAGCAAGGAGTCAAGCTCTGGCGTCAATTCCTCAAGGACTGAGGTAGGGTCCTTGACCAAAAACCTATTTTTTTTCTTTGTCTCTCTCTTTAATCCGAGTTGATGTCTAGTTTATACATTTTATTTCCGTTCTGTAATCTGATTTTGAAGCCCATAAAGCATGCATGTTGAGTTTCAAGAAATTTTTATGCACATGTAAATTTAAATGTTGAGTTGTTAGATTATTGATAACGTGGTTCAACAGGTTCTTGACTGTGTTTTAAGAACGTTAGTTCATAATTTGAGTTAATGCATGTCAAGATCCATAAATATATGTTCAGATTTGGATTTGAAATAAGCTAGGTTTTGCTTGTTTTAAAACTTGATTTGGACTTATAAAAGTTGTGATTTAACATGTAAATTTCGAGGAAATGTCTAAACTGTGTTATCTGGTGTTTGAATAAATGTTTACCGTGTTATTACTCTGTGAACTAGTCTTAATGCATAAAAATCAAGTAGAACTCATCTAGGTCTCAGAGAAGAAAACTGGGAAAACTTAGGGTCCGTTTGGTAAATGGATTCAAATTAGTAATTTGATTTGCGTAATGTAATTTGAATTAGAATTAAATTAGTGATTTGAATTGTTATTTAAATTGGCATTTGGATGTGCATTTAAGTTTTAATTTGAATATGAAATAAAATTAAAAGTTGTGTTTGGAGAGGTAGTGAAAATAGTTTTTGATTTATTGGAAAATCTAATAAAATCTTAAAATTAATGATCCTAAAAAATATGCAATATGGATCTTAATTTATGTATCTTTTCACTAGATATATAATGAAAAAAAAAATCATCTCAATCGGATATCAAATGAAAAAGTTTTGATTTTTTCCTCAAATATAGCATAGAGAAATTTAGCTTTTATTGTAGTAAAGATATCCGAGTATCAAGAGCTTAGGATAGGTTAGAACTTTGAAAACTTAGATTCAAAAGACTCATTTGATTCGAATTTTGGGGGAAACAAACACGTATCCAAAAGATTCTTGATACTCGAATCCAAATTTAAATTAAAAGAGTTCTAAAAGTTCTCCAAACAAATAGCCTTAGTTTCACGACAAACCGACAAACTGGTCTGGGCCCAGGCAGAGTGGTTTGAGCCTGGGCAAACTGAGGCTTTCCTTTGTAACTAGTAGGCTGAAAAATTATGCAATTTTTATGCTTTTGTGTATTTTCACTCTTTTTCAAACTCTTGATATTTTTAAACCATTTTTACAATTGTCAAATGGCTATAATGAAATTTAAAACTTATGTGCATCCTGAATTTTATAATTTATTTCATAATTTTACCTTTAATTCAAAACAACACACTAAGAGACCAGATTATGTAATTAAGGTCCAGAATGTATTTTCTTATAAATTAGATTAATATCTAATTGTAGAATGGTGTTAAAGATCCTAGAACATGGTGGAGTATACATAGGACTAACACTGGTTTGGAGCTAACAGTGGCAGTTTACTAATGTCAAGGTAGGATTCTTTGTCCTTCTTTGTGAACCATGTTATAAGTGCTTTTGGTCCTTAATTATTCTTAAATGATTTTAAGAATTGTATTTTCGTTATTTTTCATTATTTAAAAATATGTTTTGTTGCAATCCAAAATGTATACTCAATTTTTAATCCTTGATATGTTACCAAAAACTTGTTCTACCTTGAAAAGTGGTCTAGAATAAACCCCAAGCATAAGGTTGTCAAAAGTAATAATTACTCAATGAGCATAAGATCCTAGAACATAGTGGAGCATACATAGGACTAACACTGGTTTGGAGCTAATGGTGTCGGTTTACTAGTGTTGAGGTAGGATTCTTTGCCCATCTTTGTGAGCCATGTTTTAAGTGTTTTTAACCCTTATCTATTATTAAATGATTTTAAGAATTGTATTTACATTTTTTTAGTTATTTGAAATATGTTTTGTTGCAACCCAAAGTGTGTACTCAGTTTTTGGTCCTCAATATGTCGCCAAAAACTTGTTGGATCTTGAAAAGTGGTCTAATATAAACTCCAAGCATAAGGTCATAACCAGTAATCATTACTTGGTGAATCCGAGGTCAAATCTCAAGGGAAGAGATCGTTTTAGTCCAATGATGATAAATTTATTATTTATATGATGTTTAAGTGGTTATTTACCATCTAAAAAGAATTAAATTTAATTTTCTACAAGTTATTTACAAATTTTACAAGTTTTACAAGGCTTTATGAAGAAATTAAAAAAAGAAGAATAGCAATGAAAGAAAACAAATAAGATAAAAAAAAGCAAAAAAAAAAAGATAAGAAAAGTTATAAAAAAATAAAAGGGATGGAAAAGGGGACTAAAAAAATAAAAATAAAAGAATAAAAAAATGAAAGAAAGCAAGAAAGAATAAAAAAGGAGAAAGAAAGAAGAAAAGAAGGAAAGAAAAGAAAAAAAAAGTGGGAAAAAATGGGCTTTCTTGCCACATGTCAAATTAATATTAAAGAGCAAAGGTGGAAAGCTGAAGAAAGAAAAGGGAAAAAAAAACAAAGAAAGAAAAAGAAAAGAAAAAAAAGCAGGAAAAAATGCCTACGTGACATGTGTCGAGCTAATAGTAGAGAATGAACGAAGAAAGCTAAAGAAAGAAAAGGGAAAAAAATAAAGAAGGAAAGAAGGAAAGAAGAAAAGAAGAAAAAGATAAAAGCAGCAAAAAAATGCTATAAAGAAGGAAGAAAGTTGAAGAAAGAAGAGAGGGAAAAAAGAGAAAGAAAGAAAGAAAAGAAAAGAAAAGAAAAGAAAAAAGTGGGCAAACAATGGGTTTCTTGTGACATATCAAGTTAATAGAAATGAACGAATGAAGAAAGATGAAGAAAAAATAGGGGGGAAAAAGAAAGAAGAAAAAAAGAAAAGAAAAAAGGGAAAAGGCTTTCTTGACATATGTTGAGCTATAGTAAAAAGCGAAGAAAGAAAGTTGAAGAAAAAAAGAAGGAAAGAAAGAAAGGAAAAAAAATAAGAAAGAAAAAAAAAAGAAAAAAGCATAAAAAAAGGTCTTCTACTACATATCGAACTAATAAATGAAGAAGGAAAGAAAAAAGATGAAGAAAGGAAGAAATAAAAAAAAAAAAGAAGGAAAAGAAAAAAAAAGAAAAAATGTCATCTTGTCACATGTTGAGCTAATAGTAAAAAATGAAGGAAGAAAACTAAAGAAAGAAATAAAGAAAGGGAAAGAAAAAAACAGTGAAAAAAAAAGGCTATAAAAAACGAAGGAAGAATGCTGAAGAAAGAAAGAAAAAAAGAAAAGAAAAGAAAAAAGTAATGTAAAGAAGACCTTTTTGCCATTGTTCAGTTAATAGTAAAAAAAAAAAGAAGAAAGCTAAGGAAAGAAAAGAAAACAAAGATGTAAAGATAGAAGTAAAGAAAAGAAAGAAAAGAAAACAAAGATGTAAAGATAGAAGTAAAGAAAAGAAAAAGCCAAAAGTAAAAATACATTGCTATGTGTTGAGCAAATATTAAAAAACTAAAGAAGAAAGCTGACAAAAGAAAACATTAAAAAAAGAATAAAGGAAAGAAAATAAAAGAAAAAAGTAGGAGAAAAAGGACATTTTTGCCGTATGTCAAGCTAGTAGAAGGCACAATTTACTCTTTTATATATAGTATATAGTAAAGATAATATAAGATAAGATAAGATGTAAAGAAAAAAGAAAAAGATAATAAGCAAAAAAAGATGTAAAGAAAACGATTTTTGAAAGAAAAATATTGGGGCAAATGTTTTTAATAAAGCAAAAAGGAAAAAAAAAGAGAAAAAAAATAAAGTTGCCCCTTCTATACAGAGAAGCAAAAAAGAAGATGTCACATGTGAACAATATGATGATTTACTCATTCATACTATTATATATAAAAATAAGATGTGAAGAAAAAGAAAAAATAATCTGCAAAAAAAAGATATAAAGAAAAAGATTTTGAAAGAAAAATATTGGGACTTTTTAAATAAAGCAAAAAGAAAAAGAACGAAAAAGGTGGATGAGATGATAAGATAGTCATAAGGGCAAGAAGTGAAGTGAGAAAAAAAACGAAGTTGCTCACACTACAAGAAAAACTAAATTTAACGACATATTATTCACGACATGTAGTTTTTGAATATCGTTGAAAAGTACATACAACGACATCTCCAACAAACATGTCGTTCATAACATTTGAAACAATAATTAACGACATCTATAGATGTCGTATTAAATGTCTCATTTTAACAACAATAGTTTAGAGTCGTTAAATTATTTAACGACAAGTAGGAGATGTCATCAAAGCCTTAGAGATTCTACGACACCCCTTATAGACGATATTGGTCAAGATGTCGTCTATAAGGGGTGTCATGGAATCTCCAAGGCTTTAACGACATCTCCTACTTTGTCATTAAATAATTTAACGACACTAAACTGTTGTCGTTAAAAGGAGGCCTTTAATACGACATTTATATAGCTGTCGTTAATTATTGTTTCAAATGTCGTTAATGACATCTTTGTTGAAAATATCATTGTATGTACTTTTTAACGACATTCAAAAACTACATGCCGTAAATAATATGTCGTTAAATGTAGTTTTTCTTGTAGTGTCACTTTATAATTTTATAAAAATATAAATACTTACCACACTAATACACAAATTTGAATAAATACGCTTACAAGTATTCAAGTACATTTCAAGTCATTTCTATGTTTTCAATGTTTCAGCAAGGTACAATTTAGGAGCATAAATAATATTTGGGTATTTGGAGGCAAGACAATTGAAATTTTACACGCTTCTGATATCTGAACACAAACTAAACCCAGAAAAGACCCAACACAAACAATGGATAGCCCATATGGACATGATCACTCCCACCACCACCACCATCACCAAGAAGAAGAAAACTTACGGGAAAAACCGAATTACCCTCCACCAGAGGGCACTTTTCCTGCTTTCGACCAACCTACGCCACCGCCACCGCCGCCGTACTTTGGCCTCGACGAATCGCCGAATCCTCCACCGGAAGCCCACGTGACCCATGTTCTCCATTCTTCTCCTTACCCTCCATCACCTCCCGAGGATTTCGAACGACAACCTCCACCCTTTGATTCCTCCGATCATCATGGACATGATAACGCTGTCATAGTCGAACATGTTGATCATCATCGCTTGGACCAACCACCGATCGAAGAATTCGATGAGACTCACGATCAACATGATCATTACAGTCCACATTTTCCGTATTTTGGTCATCATCATTCGCATCAGGGACCTTCCTTTGACATCCCTGCTAAACCCACTGTTAGGGTTTATTCCAAGGCGGACCGCAACTTCTCCCTCGCAATCCGAGATGAGAAAGTCATTCTTGCCCGGTCTGATCCCGACGATGATTCTCAGGTAAAAAATCACTATTGCTTTTAATCCAGGTTTGGAATTTATTTTTTTGGGTTTGATTTTTTTTTTTTTTTTGGTTGCAGCATTGGTACAAAGATGAAAAGTTCAGCACCAAGGTGAAGGATGAAGAAGGGTTTCCTTGTTTTGCTCTGGTTAACAAGGCCACTGGTCAAGCTCTGAAGCATTCCGTTGGGGCTACCCATCCTGTAAGAATACTAATTTTATGTTGGTGTTAATCAATATTGGAGGTGTTATTACTCTTTGATATTATTTGTATTCATTTCTTGAATTACGTGTAGATTAGAAGACCAAATTGCATTAATTTAATTTGGTAAATGCTTATATCACGGAGTTATCTCCAAAATGGGAAAAAATATAAAATGAAACAAAAATTAGAAAGGAATTTGCCTGTAGGTTTTTTTTCTTTTTCATAGTTTATTATTTCATTTGTTGGAAAAGCAAGTAAGGAAAACACATAAAAAGGGAAACCACCCCACCACATAGGGGGTGTTTGGCAGTGGTGGGAACCACTCAGTTCCTACCACAATCTCAGTTATGAATAGTATAAAGCTCTCACATGCTACAGTAACAATAAAAAAATATGCTACAGTGTAAAACTCTCACATGCTACAGTAAAAGTGGTTCTCACCACTGGTTCCCACCACCTTTCCAAACACCCTAATAGATAAAAATTATCAGGAAATATCAGTTCCTCAATTAAATCGAGCGACACTTCAAACCAAACACATTTAACTTCAAAAGTAACGAGCTTAAAAAATTTCAAAATCGGAATACAAACAAAACCAGCAAGCGTAAGGTTAGAAAATTATCAAGAAATGTCAATTCCACAAGAATTGTTTGTTTGTCAGTCCTGTAGTTCTCCAAGGAATATTAAGTAGAAGGCATATTTAACTTTTTAGAGTGTGTTTAGAAAATTATAGGGTTTTTAGTAGGATGGTGAGAACCGTTGGTTAGAATCGTTTTTATAATAGCATGTGAGAGTTTTACACTATAGCAATTTTTATTGTTACTATAGCATGTGAGAGCTTTACATTGTTTATAACTAAAAACGTGGTGTGAATCATTTCTGCCAAACACAAGGTTAGTTAGAACTTGAAGTTGGAACTTAAAAATTGTAGCATGTGAGAGCTTTATACTGTAACAAATTTTTGCTTTTCAATTTAGCATGTTAGAAATTTATATTATAACAAACTAAACTTTGTTTTTCTAACGTACTTTGCAAACAAAACATTACCATCTATGACATGGCCCGCTCAAAAATTTTTGGGTATTGAAGTTTTTTAAAAACGGACCTCTTCCAATGAAATATTTTTATGCAATATCCTAATTAAAAAAAAAAAAGGAACCCTTTATCATTCAAATAACAAAATTATATCTAAGATTAAAAGAGGTAATAATCAAAATAATATCATGCAGTAAAAAATGATGATGTTATTAAAACTATAATGTTAAAACTCATTAGAAGCTTTTGCACCGACAACGCATGTTTCTATGGTTGAATAATTTGGGTGCAATTAAATTGAGCTTTCGCTGTCGAGATAAACATACAAAAAACATAAACAAAGAAACTTCTATTTAAAAATTTATTTTTCTTACCTTTTGGAAAACAAAAGTATTAATTAGATCTTTGTATTCAAGCTTATCCAACTAATCTTTTTTTTTTGGGGTAGAAAACATAGCTAATCCACTTGACTTCATTTAGTCTTTCTTACTATTTGTTAGAAATTTTTAAAGAGCTTCTTTTTTGGGGATTGAATTAATTTCTATTCTTCTCCTTTTCTTGAGTTTGTCATACCCTGTTACTTATTTTTTTTATTAGACATATTTATTCTTAACATTAAGTATGTATGAAAAATAAATCAACACAGCACAAAAAAAAAAAGGCTAATATAAAATTTAAAAAAGCATTAATTCACAAGTAGATAAGAAATCAATAAAAAGATAAAATCTGAAGATTTCATTTGAGAGGTTGTGGTCTTGTAAAGATCTTAGTGAGAGGAGATTTTTGTTTTGAGAAATTGAGAAGATATTATGTGAAGAAAAAGAAAGTAGATAACATAAAATGTTTTTTTATCATTTAATTTTTAAATATAGCCAAATTTTTAGGCAAATTTTTGAGGTCTTACGATGCATGGGGCCTTGAGGTATTACTTAAGCTGCCTAATGCGTAAGACAGTCCTAATCCATGACAGATTCAACATAACTTGAACTGTGATAGTTTACGAACTTAGGCTGAGAACTATCTCAACTGCCCACAGAGAAGCTCATACTTCCCTACTAATAGTCACATTAAGCTTAGAGGATGAACTTTATGATATCTGTCTAGTCCAATGCCTCAAAAAGGTTCTAGGAATTGACAGTTTTGTATTATTACTTTTTTTAATTAGTGCAAGACTTTCATGCCGCATGTCTCAATGATACCGTCGACCTTAAAACGATGGAGACCAAGGGGATATCTCGACCGTGGTGATCGAGGGACACATGACAGATGCTTCAACTTGCGACGTCGAGGTCAAGGTCGTAGAACCAAAACCTCCACCAGATAAATCAAGAGTAAGTAATTAGATTAAAGGGACACACCGAAGGTGAATATTGATCGCCTCGATCAAGACGTTTAAAGCCACCAAAGAACTCTAACGCATCGAGCAACTGGATCAAAGAGCATATTAAGATCGACCTGTCAAGATGCCAAGGCAATTTGTCTCAGTAGGAAACGTGTCCTTGTGTCCAGGCAACCTCTTGTAAGATGGCATGTGTCATGGTGTTAGGGCTACCTCTTAGAATAAGACGCATGTAGTGATGTGAAGGCGACTAGTATAAACTAAACACGCATCGGCCTACCTAGACAAATAAGGCACGCATATGTATCTAAATCCCACGAATACTGGCAAAAGAAAAGAATTAAGAAAGAACCTTTTTAGGCTATTTTCCAAGAAAAAAAATCAGAAAAAACCTTAAGCCCAAGAAGAAATGTGATGTGTCCAAGTTGAATGGTTGAAGGAACAATCATCTAATAAGGGCATGCCAACTATAAATAGAATGTAATGTTCGCATAAGAAGGATCCCCTTTTCATCATTTTGTACGATTACTTGGCTAAAATCTCTCCACAAGTGTTTGCCTAACTTGAGTGTCAGAGTATCTTGTGTCAGCCAACCCCAACGCCCCAAATGATAAAGCGACTAGCGAATGACACGAAGAGCAGTAGAGCAGGTAGCATACCAATTACTGTACCACTTTTCACTATCTATCTTTGCAAAATGTTTTAGCGTGTGTGAAGCGTCTGGTAGACACTAGTAGCCCCACATGGAATGATTATAAGACAAATAGTGAGTTTATAAGCTCTTGGGTTCTATCGTTTTGCAAGGGTGAATTCCACTCAATGGGTTTGTATATTAGTATCAAAGCCATTTCACCACTTCTTGGATTCAGTTCAAAGCGGGTGCAATATAGTCTAGATTAAGATGTTTTTGGGCCCAAGCATGACAGATAGCTACAAACTACCATGTTAAGCATGGATTAGACGTAGGTGGATCTGTAACTGTTTCTTACGGATGGGGCGAACTGCGAAGGGCCACTACACTAGGATTAGACGTAGGTGGATCTGTAACTATTTCTTACAGATGGGGCGACCTCTGAAGGGCCGCTACGTGATAGAAGATAGGATTCGCAAAGTCACCTAGCTAGAAATATGGGCCGTCATAGATGGAGGTTGGTGCAATGTTAGATCTTAAAAGTCTCATATAGAATGAATATAAGATTAATAGTGGGTTTATGTGAGCTTGGGTTCCCTCCACTTGGAAGCAAGTTTGGTGAAATCTACTCAATGGATTTGTAACAACGCCTCTTTCTGCTAATAGCAAATTATCTATATATCAATGAGTTGTTGTATTCCCAAGCTTTTTATAAAAACAATAGCGATCTGATATTCAAAGAAAATGTTGTACGGGTCCTGATGAAGTAAAATCTTTATTTTGTGAATTTTCCTAGGACAAACTTGTTGGACTGCACTCCTCTTTACTTTCTTTTTTTTCCTCCTGCTAGCTTCTCCAAGTAAACAGGAACCAACACGTTACACAATATGTTATAGAACTCTGAGTAGTGCTTAGCTTAAGTAGTCAACAATTCTCTTTCTTAAGGGTGGTGATAGAACTTGAAATTTTCAAGGTTCATGCTTACAAGCAACCATTTGCTATGTTCTTTATTCTAGTTCCTCTCGTGTGTCATATGTGTTGGGAAAATTTGCTTACGCACCAAGCAAAATAATAGAGAACAAAAATAATGAACAAAAAATGAAAAGCAAAATCATACAAGAGTTTTATATAGATTCACCAATTTGGCTGTGTTTTATTTCTACCGTCACAGAGTCTACTATGCTATTGAAGAAATTCGTTACAAAGAAAATCAATCAATCACTCTTGTGTTTTCTTTACACTCAAAAGATGTTCTCAAGCCTCATACTCTCAATTTTCTTCAGAAAATTCGTCTACTAAATCTAAGTAACATTAAGTATTTATAGTGTACAAAAAAGAAGAGGGAAAAAACTTAAAAAAAACCTACTTTAACTCGTCCAATTGTGCCCTGGCAGCACGACTTCAAATTCACTGCGCCGTGCTCACACTGGCACTACGGTGCCCCTCCTTGGTGCTGCAACGCTGAGCAAAAGTCTTCTAGAGCGTTATGGCAGCCCATCCTGGTGCCTTGCTCATTGCCTTTTTTGAGCATACCACATCGTGGGAGCCCAAACCTTTTTTTTTCTTCTTCTTCTTTTCTCCAATTTGCTTCTTCTTCAAGTTTCACACGATTAGGATCCACATCTTTTACAATATGTTTCCCTTCTTTCTCATATTTGTAATAAAAAAAAAGCGTTAAAATGATAAATTATTGAACTCACAGCATTTCTGATTATGCATCCCATTAACGTTTTCAAGCGTGAGTCGAACATGGTCAATTGCAAGACTTGTGTCATCAATGTTTGTCGCTATGGGCGGAGATATGTGAGGCCAAGCGGGGCTCTGTCTGCACTCACTTTTTTTAAATTAAAATTTGATCCTTTAATTTTTTTTAAAATTTTGTTATTATGCGCCCGCTAAGATTTTGTTTGTGTGGTCTCTTGTTCATCTTCTCCACCGTTCGTACTTGTCTTCTCCGGCGACAATTGTAGCCACTAGTCAACTTCTCTGGCTCTGTTTGCAGTCCGTCTTCTCCAGCACAATGGCAGACGCTACTTGTGCATTCCAATTTCTCTTCTTCGGCTTTCTTTGCAGCCTGCCTTCTCGGACACTACTACTCTTCTTCTCCGGTGACAATGGCAGCCACAAGTCGCCTTGTCTGATGTGCCTTCTCTAGCTCCGTTCGCAGGCCGTCTTCTCTGGCAACAACCACTTATATTTTGTAAGGAGCTAGCAAAGTCAGACGATGACGGACGTAGAAGGCAGGGGCGTTGCAGAGAAGAAAATGGCAAGGGTATTCTTAGAATTTCAAACTTTATTAATCTAGAAATACTAACTACAATCAGTTTCTAAGAAATGTTGTTTATTACAATTTCTCAAATATATACGGTGCTTTGATCTAGGTATGCTATTCTGCAAGAGGGGCGAGTTCAATGTTCATTTGTGATAACCAAGCTAAAAACTTTCTTTATTTTCCAAGTATATACTGCGCATAAATTGTTTCGCTCAATAGAAATCAAAGATTTCACCATAGAGGTGAACCACATCATCCAATTCAATGGTCCAAAAATGTCCCGTCAAATATCATGATTGACAATTTATGTCGCTCCTCAAGTTCTTCATCCAATTCGTATAATGCTCTAACTAGGCTTTTTTTAAGTGTAATGTCCAAGTGAGCCTTTCTTTTTGGTTTCCCGCATTGTTTTTAGTTAAATGGGGCTGATGTGAGAACGTCCTTGTGTTTCTATTAACAAGCTTTCTTCTTGTTCCGTTTGGCTTTACATAATAACTCTCTCATAAATTCAAGGGAAGTTCTTGTTAGAATAAAATTGTGATGAAAACCATCATCACTCAGGATCGTTCATGTCAAATCATCAAGAAAATTAATAAGATGCGAAAGCTAACCTGAATCCATGGATTGAATGTGATTCTTGAGTCTGTAGGTTGAGGATCTTCCAAGTCTGGTGCGTAAATCCTTCTCAGAATGCTCTGTAATTTCTCTGTAGATAGGGAACAGAAAAATAATGTACGTACTAACTTGGGAACCACAATCCTTTTTTTATAATTGCTAAACCCTAGCAATTGTCCTTAATTACCAATTTAGCCAATCATAAAATTAGTAATTATATTTTTTGTTTCTACACATAGGAGGCCCACACTTAATGATGCATTAAAAGCCTAAAACCTAAATTGATCACTTTTTATTGGCAATCTTATTAATAGCCTTTAATTCACATTTATTTAATATATTAGCTCATATATTGGATTTTGATTCAACAATCTCCCACTTGGGTTATATATATAAAACTTTATAAATGTAAATTATACCTTATGAGCTCATGAATTTTGCTGTTAAAACCTTACACACCTCAACAATCTTGTCCCTTAACTATATCAATATAGGACCAAAGCGACCTTCGTTACATATGTTGTAACTAGACCCATCAATGATTACATATACCAATACAACTAACGACAAGATCAAGCATGGATGTGTAGCATGGAAATTTCATGCAATGTGATCATAACATGTCTATTTTCAACTGGTCCACCTTAATACCTTAGTGAGATCAAGCCATACCAAAATCAGAGTGTGAATAAACTGAAAACTTTATTTCTGCAGAAAATAACCTTAAAATATTCATAAACTGAAATAACTAAAAATGTCTATATCATAAGAGCATTTAAAATTACAAACTCCCATTAAAACTAAATATCCTGAAATAATATGACACCTATACGAGCAGTGTGCTCATGAAACATTTTGAGTGGCAATCCCTTAGTAAGCGGATCTACAATCATGGAGTTTGTGCCGATGTGCTCTATAGACAACTGTCCACTCTGAACTCTTTCTTTCACAACCAGGAACTTGATCTCTATATGCTTTGACTTCGTCGAGCTCTCGTTGTTGTTGGAATACAAAACTACTGACTTATTGTTACAAAATAACTTGAGTGGTCTTTGAATACTGTCCACTATACGCAGACCCGTGACAAAATTTTACAGCCATATTCCATGATTGGACGCCTCATAACACGCTATGAACTCTGCCGCCATCGTAGAAGATGCTATAAGAGACTGTTTAGCACTCTTCCAAGAGACAGCACCTCCAACCAGAAGGTAGACATAGCCTGATGTAGATTTCATACTATCTTGGCATCCAGCATAATCGGAGTCAGTATACCTAATGATCTCTAGCTGTTCCAACCTCCGATACGTGAGCATGTAATCCTTTGTTCTTTGTAAATACCTCAAGACTCGTTTGGCTGCTACCCAATGATCCTTTCTAGGATTGTTTAAGTACCTACCCAACATCCTGTAATGTATGCAATATCCAGACATGTACAAACCTGAGCATACATTAGACTCCATATTACTGACGCATAAGGAATCTTCTGCATTTCTTTAATCTCAAAATCATTCTTAGGGCACTGATTGAGACTAAACTTGTCTCTCTTAGCCACAGGGGTATCACCTGGTTTACAATCCTACATGCCATATCTTTTAAGAACCTTTTCGATATAGCTCTTTTGTGATAATCCTAAAATACCCCGAGAGCGATCCCGGTGTATCTGTATACCCAACACAAAAGAGGCATCCCCAAGATCCTTCATCTCAAATTTCTTTGATAGAAATCTCTTGGTTTCGTGCAATAAGCCTATATCATTGCTGGCAAGCAAAATGTCATCGACATATAAAACCAGGAAAATATACTTACTCCCACTGAACTTGTGGTATATACAATCATCGACCAAATTCATCTCAAAACCGAACGAGATGATAACCTAATGAAATTTGTAATACCACTGACGAGAAGCTTGCTTAAGCCCATAGATGGATTTCTTTAATTTGCAAACCATCTTCTTTGCATCTCCTGACACAAAGTTTTCCAGTTGTACCATATAGATTGTTTCATCAATGTCACCATTGAGAAACGTAGTCTTAACATCCATCTGATGAAGCTCAAGATCAAAATGTGCCACTAATGCCATTATAATCCTAAAAGAGTCTTTCGAAGAAACTGGAGAGAAAGTCTCTTTATAATCAATGCCTTCTTTCTGTGTAAAGCCTTTAGCGACAAGACGAGCCTTATACCTCTCCACATTGCCTTTCGAATCCCTCTTGGTCTTAAATATCCATTTGCAACCAATGGGTTTCGCACCTTTAGGCAATGGGAGAAGATCTAATACATCATTGTCCTTCATAGACTTTATCTCTTCATTCATGGCATCAATCCACTCTTGAGATCTAGAACTTTCCATAGCTTGATGTAAGTTGATTGGATCATCTTTCACCATACCAATGTCATACTCATGTTCTTGGAGAAATACGATATAATCATCTGGCACCGCACTTCTTCTTTCTCTAGTGGATCTCCTTAATGACATAGGTTCTTGAGATGGTAGAGATTGTTCTTCTGGAACAATTTTTGGAACAAGAGGTTCTCCGATATTGTCTTGATTTGGGTCTGCTTCTTAAACAATGTCAGGAATAAGAACTTAATCAATGTCAATAACAACTGTGAAAATATTAACATATTTTTCTTCAAAGACAAAGTCTCTAACCATATCCCCTCCTGCAAACTCGACATCCTCAAAGAACCGGGCATTTCCCGTCTCAAATATCAATTTGGTCGTGGCATCATAAAACTTGTACCCCCTAGATCTTTCAGAGTATCTAATAAAATAACAACTAACCGTCCTTGAGTCTAGTTTCTTTTCATTAGGCCTATAAGGCCTTGCCTCATCTAGACATCCCCAAACATGCAAATGCTTTAGAATAGGCTTCTTGTCCGTCCAAAGTTTGTAAGGGGTTTGGCAGTTGCTTTAATTGGAACCTTGTTAAGGATATATGCTGCAGTCTTAAGTGCTTCTCCCTAGAGTGATTCTGGTAAGGTAGAATGAGAAATCATACTCCTCACTATGTCCTTAAGCGTTCTATTTTGTCTTTCAACAACACCATTCATAGTGGGCGAACCTAGCATAGTGTATTGTAGGACGATACCGTTTTCCTCTAGGAACTTAGCAAATGGTCATGGACGTTGTTCACCTGAACCGTCATATCTACCATAGTATTCATCACCACGGTCAGATCTGACGCTTTTAATCCTTTTGCTGAGTTGATTTTCAACTTTAGTCTTATAATTTTTGAACACATCCAGCGACTGTGACTTTTCATGAATGAGATATATGCAGCCATATTTGAAAAAATCGTCTGTGAACTTTATAAAATATTGTGGACCATTCCATGAAGCCGTAAGGAATGACCCACAAATGTCTATATGTATAAGTTCTAAGACGTCCAAAGTCCTGTTGGCTTCAAATCTCCTTTTATTGGTTTGTTTCCCTTTAATACAGTTAACACAAATATCAAAATCTGTAAAGTCTAAAGGGTCAAAAATTTCGTCTGACACAGTCTCTCTATTCTCCTTCTAGAGATATGACCCAATCTCTTGTGTCATAACGTAGCTAAATTCTCATTGATTAATTTTCTCTTTATACCTCGTGTACTTAATTACAAGGATTCATTGAATGAAGCAATTGTATCAAGTAGATAAAGATTATCGTAACCTGATAAAGAACCGGAACCAACTAATTTTTAATCATGAAACAAACTAAATTTTCCATTTCCAAATGAACAAGAATAAGCATATTTGTCCAAAGTAGAGATAGAAATCAAATTCCGTCTAAAAGACGGTACAATAAATGTTTCATCAAGATCTAAATAAAATCCAGTCTTTAACAATAACCTAAATTTTCCTATTGCTTCAACTTCAACTTTCTTGCCATTGCCCACGTAGATGTATCTTTCACCATCATTTGGCTTTCGGCATCTCAGTCATCTCTACATAAACACACTGATGTGAGTGGTTGCACCAGAATCCATCGACCTAGTGTATTCAGGTACCGAAGTTAAATTAACCTCAAAACAAACCAAATTAAGAAGCATACCTTTTCTGGCACGCCAAGCATGATAATTGGTACAATGCTTCTTCTTATGTCCTGCAGCTCCACAGAAGAAACAACCCGTGCCTTCCGGATCAATCGGTCTCTTTTGTTGTTTATTTTGTGATGCCGTAACTGCAGCCTCCTTATCCTTCTTCCTTTTCTTTCCTTTGTCCTTGGAAGTACTAGCCAAGTGAGCACTTTCTGTCTTCTTTTGCTTCAACCTTTTCTCTTCTTGCACACAATGTAAGATGAGCTCATTAAGAGACCAAGTCTCCTTTTGGCAGTTATAGCTCACCTTGAACTGACTGAATTGTATAGTAAGAGACATAATAACCAAATGCACTAGCAAGTCCTTAGAAAGGTCAAGCTTAAATGCTCTCAACTTTGAAGCAAGGTGAGACATCTTCATGACGTACTCCCTAATATTCCCCTTACCTTTGTATCTCATTGAAACGAGGCTTGCCAAAAGTGTACTAGTTTCAGCCTTTTCATTTTTGGCAAATCTCTTCTTAATGTCCTCGAGGAACTCTTTGGCTGTCTTTATCGTTTCTGATATAGTGCCCCTGAATGCTTCTGGAATGGCCTTCTTCATGATCATCATACACATAAGATTTGACTTCTCCCACCTTTTCATGTCTCTCTTTTCATCAAATGAACTCTTATCTGTAAGAGGTGCAGGAGAAGAAACCGTTAACGTAAGGTCGAGATCCATGACTCTGAGAACAATTAGGAGGTTCTTTTGCCATGATTTGAAGTTGTGACCATTCAGCATAGGAATTAAATTGATGTTGGCAGTCATATTAGAGGCAGAACTAGTAGTTGAAACAAGCACAAAACAAACAAACCCAAAACAAGCTCACATAAGAATCCATAATAACAATAATAAATCCAAATAAAGGTAACCTCATCTCAAGATATCGGACACTCCATTAATATTTAGTCTTTGGACAGAAATATTAACTTATAAGTGATATCTTGGTGTAATAATCAAACACTGACAATAAGAACATGTCAAACAATAAACCTTCCTTTGGGCTGATTTATTGTTTATATGTAAAACTGAATAACCATCACGTGTTTATTACCACAGGTGTACATGCAATTCTATCAAATATTGCATTCCTTTAGGCTGGTCAATATTCACATAAGTTGCATGAACACAACCGTTTATATTCAAAACAAATTATTTTCTACAAGAGATGCCACTTTGGTGACATGTTGCTTCAATCAATTCATTTCAAAAAATATATAAAATACCAAGATTTGAATTTAAAATTGCACAAAAAATGACCAAAATTAAAATAAAAAATAAAAATAAAAATTTGGTCAAAGTCAACTGGTCAACATTGACTGGATCGGGGCTAGACCGAGTCGGGAGGACCCAACCCGGATCCTAACCTAGCCCCCCCTTTATTTTCCTTCTTCTTTTTTGTCACCTAGGGGATGAGCCTCTTTCTTCTTTCTGGTCATGAGCCTAATTGGGCCTATATATGGCTTAATTTCAGCCCTAGGCCGTAGCCCAAGTCACTGAACCTGAGGTTTAACCCTAGATGGCTTTCTTGGTCACAGCTCCTTCTTCTGGCTGTTTATCCAATCACGAGCTCAAGTGAGCCCATGTATATACACCTAGTTTTGGGCTAGAGCCTAGAATCTCAAGAAACCCTAGGCACTATCTTTCTTCTTCTCAGCAGCAGGCTACCGTAAACATGCACGACATCCAAAAATAAAATGGAAACTCATACAGGCATCATTGCCTAATAAGAACAGGAAGGCTTAATGCATCTTTTAATGCCTGACAATGACTTGAAAAGTTGAATGCATTTTTCTTTTCTTTTCGTTGGCAGCTTTGCCGTTCATAATATCTAAAGAAAAAAAAAAGGTTCTCTGAAAACTGGATATATAAATGTAT